>BKCP01006072.1:1867959-1976150 GCA_008636005.1 Striga asiatica
GGTGGGTCCTCGGGCCCGAGCCTGGTCCCGGTTGTTTTTTCGAGACTCGTTGATCTCTTGTGATATCTCGGTCATCAACATACGATCACAACAAGAAATATATAATTTACAAAATTACATAATTCGATCTTAAATCCAACGAATGGATATACATGTTTTCTAAACAAATAATTAAATCTATCCTATTACAAAACATTCATCCATCAATTCCTCGACATGTCTGAGGCTTGAAAAATGAATTTAAAACCATACATCACATTCAACAACATTCATCAAACATATAGTCGACCATAATAGTGAATTAACAAATTCCTGCAAAACCGAGTTATGCGAATATTATCTAATATATATGGCTGCGTTTGAACACATCTTGTCAAATAAAGCCGTAAATATTCGAACTTTGTACAAAAACGAATTAACCAAGTGCTCTGATACCACTTGTTGGGATCAATGAGGATCTCAATATGTACAAGTTATGAATTCAATAGCAAACGTAAACCTATGTGCAGCGGATCTAAAGGTTTGACGTAGAAAACTACGGCCTAAATTTTTCTGAATCTGTTGGATTCGAGATGACTGGGAACAGCACACGAACGAAACTGGATCACACAAACGGGATGCAGGCCGTGTCGCGTGAATCGACGGATCGTGTGCATCGAGTGGCCGGGTCGCGTCGATCATGTCGCGAGGTCGTGCGCCGATCGTGTCGCGACTGTCGGTTCGCCGGTTGATTGCGATCGGCAGCGGTCCTGTAGCGGCGGTCGGCGGCTTCTCCGGCTGGTTGGGGTCGGCGATCCTCGGCCTTCGGGTCGTGGTTCGTCGACTGCTTTGGAAGATCACCGGATCTCTATTACCTTTAGATCTTCTATTGTGTTACTCATACACCTCTTCACCTTGTACCGGTGGAGCAACAAGAAGAAGATAAAGCTCGAATGAGAATTGAGAGAGAGAGAGAGAGAGAGAGAGAAGGGCCGTGCGTTTCACACGAGTTCTAGCAATTCTTTTTTCTGCTCATGAGCTTAATGATGTATATATAGAGCTACAGTAGGGACCCTTAGGAGATTAGGAATAGGGCTTTATAATTAATTGGACTAACTGTGGGCCAAATCCACTGTTACAATTAATTAAATAATATTATGGGCTACTATCATAATATTATTTCACTCGCTTTTCCTAACCCAAATTACATTTGAGACTCCAATATAATGTCCATTAATTAATTTGATTACTGACAATCATGAATTAATTAATATATTATTATTTCACCGAAGCTAGCGCTTGTTCATCACTTTATTATTATGCCAGAACGTAATTCACCTGCAGGGTTTAGTGTAACAATTCTTCATGAACTCACTTCGGGGACATCATCAAACTAAACGTACATGGTGACTGTAAATATCCTAACAGCACATCATACATGCAGCAATATTACCCAATACAATAAGAATATTAATCCAGTGAACTGAACCTCACCCAAGTGAATCAAAGTAATATGTACTGCATCTATATGCCTGTTTAATATCTTACGGGTTAAGAGAACGCAGTAATTAACCGAGGCCTAGTTCGTTTACGACGATCAGTATAAAACGAACTTCTCCTCTCTGGGATCCTGTTTAATACATAAATGTACTAGTGCAACTAACAGTCAAGACCAAATGTACTGTTGACACTACCACCATTCAGATAGGGTGTTCATTTCCATCTAGGTTGTGAACCAAAATTCCTGTTTCACAAGTAACTGATAGAATGATCTTCTGTTCACCCGATGATGACTCATTCTATCTAAGTGCAAAACAACATAACGTAGAACTTGTTTAATCTAACATGATTCTCATTCATAAAGGGAAAAAGTGTAATATCATCCAAAGCCAAGCTTTCAGTATATAACACTAACAGATCATGGCTCCAGTATCTACACACCAGGTTCTGGTAAATACAACCACTAAACATGTTTCTACGACACTAATAAAAGAGTTACCTTTCTAGAGAAGAGGGCAGTCGACCTTCCAGTGTCCTGACTTTTTTGCACTTATGGCATCTCCCTTTTGGTTTCTTTACCACAGCCTAAGGGGCCAGTCGCGGGGCAACTGGAGCATCCTGTGCCTTCGCTTTTCATGTAGACTTCTTTCTCTTCTTGCCCTTGTGTGTCCTGGAAGTTCAAGCCTGCTCGGCGACTAGCACCTGAGGGTTCTGAGTGAACAAGGCTTCTGCCGACTGCAGCTCAGCCAACAGTTCTGGAAGAGTCATATGCATCTTGTGCATGTTGTAGTTCAATCGGAACAGATCAAAGCTCTTCGGCAGAGATTGGAGCATAATATCAACCTGAGTTTCCCCGTTGATAAAACCTCTCATAACCTCAAGCTCATTGAGCTGCGCCATGACCTTTAGGGCGTGCTCCCTCACGGGTGTGCCCTCGGCCATGCGCGTGTTCATCAGAGCACTCAAGGCTTTCTGCCTAGCAGCCCTAGACTGATGTCCAAACAAATTCCTGAGATTGAGAAGTATATATGCCGCAGTGGTCATAGACTGATGCTGATGTTGAAGAACATTCGACATAGAATCCAGAATGTAACACTTCGCCATCTCATCAGCCTTCTTCGACCGAGCATACTCCCATTTTTCCTGCTCAGGACCATCAGCCGCGGGCTCTGCCGGGCAAGCCTCATTGATGGCAAACTTATAGCCCTCAGTAGTCAACACTATGTCTAAGTTCCTCTTCCGATCAATGTAATTATGACCAGTGAGCTTATTTTCTTTTAGAATGACCGACAACGGATTGAACGACATGATGAATGCAGCCTGAGAATCATGAAAATAATTTTACAGATTAAACATTTTTCGAATTTAACTGTTAACATTGATATCCTCAAACAATATTAACTTAAATTCACCAACATCTCTACACTCCGTGAGTAATGCATGCTACCTGGGTCGCCCTACATACTCAACATTTGTAACAGAAGGGTTTTTCAATAACCCATTAATTTCCATAAGTCAAAACCAAATTCATGATGAACGAAATTAATAGTCGGTCTCCATTTGACCATGCAATAAAATTCAGGAACCCCGTGGGGAGTTTATAAATTAAATCGTCAAAAATGATTACACGTCCCCGTTGGGAAGGTCTGTACGCTCTCATAAGATTTTCTCTAATCGTCTAAATTTAGAAATCTGTCCTGGTAATTTTCTACAATTAATTTTCGTGATGTCATCCGTGGGGAAGCCCATAAGTCAATTAATTGATTTACCAACAAATTAGAAATGGATGCCTTATGAATTTTGAAATTAACTTTAATTTAAAATCTCTTCTCAAACTTAGTATTATTTACTAAGGATTTTTAAATATTTATGCAATTCTAAATTAACCCTTACAAATGCAATAATTTATTAACATGCATAATAATTCATGTAATTCTAAATTAATCTCATGCAAAAGTAATAATTAATTGACATGCATACTTATCTATGCAATTCTAAATTAATCCCATTCAGATGCAATAATTAATTAACATGCATAAATAATAAATAACTAATTAGCATAATAAATTTTAATAAATAAATCCACTATAATGGCCATTAATTATTGAATCTCCTTAAACAAGGAAACCTTATCAGTTTCTTTCCTTGTCCAACTAGAACTCCGAATGCAGTAGAATCCTGATAGATATTGTACTGCTTGCCCAACAAGAAAACCACCAAGCACCAGCCGCCGCCGGTCGCAAGAAAATCTCGTCGGATTTTTTTTCTTTGCGCAGGTCGCGCGTGCCATACGATCGGGCCCTCCGCAGCCCGCGACTGCCATGCTCCGCCCCGCTTGGCTCGTCTGTGGCTCCGACGGCCAAGCCGCCAACCGCACGAGCCGCGATGGCTAACCGGCGGTAGCCCGGGCTCGGTTCCAATCGAGTTCATCGAGGTTCGTTCATGCTTTGTGATCTCCCAGCCATCAACACACGATCACAACACGAAAAATATAATTTACAATTACATAATTCGATCCTAGATCCAACGAATGGATGTACATGTTTTCTAAACAAATAATTAATTCTATCCGGTCAACCCCCGGACTCATAATTATTACAAACATTCATCCATCAATTCCTCGACATGTTCGAGGCTTTAAAAATAAATTTAAAACCATACATAAGATTCAACAACATTCATCAAACACATAATTGGCCATAATAGTAAATTAACTAATTCCTGCAAAACCAAGTTGTGCAAATATAATCCAATATATATGGTTGTGTTTGAACACATCTTGTCAAATAAATCTATAAAAATTTGAACTTTGTACAAAACGAATTAACCAAGTGCTCTAATACCCTTGTTGGGATCTATGAGGATCTCATTATGTACAAGTTACGAATTCAATAGAAAACGTAACCTTATGCGCAACAGATCTAAAGGTTTGACGTAGAAAACTTACGACTTAAAATTTTCTGAATCTGTCGGACTCGGGATGACTGGGAACAGCACAAGAACGAGCTGGGATCACGAACAGGTGGCGGGTCGGCCGTGTTGCAATCAGTCTTATGGGCCGTGTGGGTCGCTTCACGGGTCGCCTTGCAGTTTGTCGCGGGGCTGGCTGGTCGCGACGACTTGCGGCGGTCGTCCGACGGGGCTGGGGTCGCCTATCCTCGTCCTTCGGGACGTGCTTCATCGACTTCTGTAGATGATCACGGGGTCCCGATTACCTTCAGGATATTCTATTGTATCACTCTTACACGTCTTCAACTTGTACTGGTGGAGCAACAAGAAGAAGATAAAGCTCGAATGAGATTTAGAGAGAGAATGTTGGGGCGGCCGAATTCACGTGAATTTATGTCTGATGGATCTCTTCTCATGAGCTTAGGGATGTATATATAGAGTTATAGTACGAATCCTTAGGAGATTAGGAATAGGGCTTCTTAAGTGATGGACTAACTGTAGGCCAGACCCACTCTTCCAATCTATATATATCTAAAAAGGTTGATGTAAAAATCATTTTTAGAAAGTTAAAATAAAATGAGTTGACTTTTGACTTTCTATTTATGTAAAGTCACTCAAATTTTGAAAAAAAAAACGTGAATATGATTATCTATTCAACAACCCGTTAATTAAGTATCTTATCCCTATAATTAAGCAAAACTCACTCAAATTTTGAAAAAAAAAAACGTGAATATGATTTATTATCTATTCAACAGCCCGTTAATTAAGTATCTTATCCCTTTAACTAAGCAAATCTGTTACGAAAATACACAAAAAAACGTGAATATGATTGCATATTTTGTTGTTGCATCCCAAAAATCATGGAATTTAATATCTATCCAAATTATGATTTCGGATCAATTCAAACGTGCAGAAAAAAAATTGTATAAAAGGATCTTCAATTCCACCATTACAACTCATCATTTACAAGTACAGAGAAATAAAAAATACAGATATAAATTTAACATCATAGGGATAATATAATGCTGGCAGGTTGGGGTACACTTGATTCCCTTAGCAGGAGAAACAAACCTTTTCTGCGTTTGAGAGTAGTCCGAATTTTTGAAACGCATCACGAACAGGAGAGGTCGAACGCATTCCATATACTGTTTCATGATGAACAGGTAATATTTACATTTGTTATATCAATTTTATAAGATTTGACAAATTATTTTAATGGATATTTATAAATTTGTATGATAGGGTGCATTCATTAAATGCATAATACGTTCTCCGAATATGGGATTATTTCGAGATACCCTGAATGAAGGCGAGGTGTATGCAATCCACAATTACAATGTTGAATTTAATAATGGACGAAGAGATATAACTCACATGTGGAAACTTGTGTTTCATGGAAGAACTCTTCTACGCAAATATGGCGGGAATTTCCCGCAACATGGTGATATTCTTCAACACTACCGAGGATGAATAGATATTGAAGATCTCAAGTGTTTGGTAAGAATTTCGATTTATATTCTGGATTGTATTATTATTTCATGTCGTTGAATTTTATTATTTCTATTATGTTTGGTAATCAACATTTTATTTGTATTTCGTTATTGATCATTGTGGCCAATTTTAAATGATTTACAATTTCAATTTACTGAATTCATTTATTTATTTTTTTTCCGTTACGTGGGATAATAAATGTTATGTTAGTTTTTTGGGGTACAAAAAAAGGGTATTATTTAAATAAATATTTCATATTCTAATGATTAAAAATAACAAATTATATTAACAATAATCTTATATTAATTATTCCCGAGATTAACATCTTATCTTATAATTTAGTAGAATACAAATCATCATCAATTTTTCTTAATACTGTGTCCATTAGTAAATCAAATTCGTGTTACTTCGGTTTCAATTTTAATTTTATCTTTCCATATAAATTAAATAATGATATATCAATTACTCCAATTATTAAATTTTCATAATTTACTTAAATAAAAATTAAAAAGATATTGTACAGTAATTACGATATTAACATATATATATATAACATGCTAGAAAAATTGGCAGATTCCGCTTAATTAAATATTAACAAGAGATATTAACATATATATATATATAACATGATAGAAAATCAAAGTATGTAATGATAAGAGATTTGTTTCCTGTATACTTCTCAATCCTATTATATATCTGTTCCCTTATTTACGTATATCCCTTATCATGAAATACATATTATATTATTATTTAAATTATTATTTTCATTGTAGTTCGAAATTAAGTATGAGTCTTATCACTATAAATATAAATCACCCAATTGAAACAAAAAAAAAATATCCCGCCGGTTAACCCTCACGTCTTAAGAAAAAAATCGTCCCCACGTTTATCCGTAAACCAAAAAAAATCAAAAATTATCATGGAGCAATCAGGATTGATCAGACAGTTCAATATTAATATGAGGTTCAATCTTAAGCTTAGAGCGATTAGTATTTTCAATAGATCGGTCGATGCATCGTACCCAATCAATTGGGAAATCGTTTTTCACGATATGGAGGTAGCTTTATGTATTTAATTCAATTTGTATTGAAATTATTGATAAATTTTTTTAATTGTCTCATTAACAATGTTGCTTTGTTTTTAGGGTTCACGTATAACTGGTATAGTTCGTGGACTACCTATATTTGCTGGGTGTCTTGAGGAGTACGGCGTGTATATAATACGCAATTACCGATTAGAGCTCAACGTTGGTAAATTTCGATCCACTAAGGCAGACTACAAAGTTATAATTGATGGTGATACTGATATCCTTCACGTGCTATCTGATTTTCCTACATGGCAATTTGACTTCCATAGGTTTTCACATCTACAAAATAATGACATTGTGGATGAGTCAATCCTTTATGGTAAATCTTTTACCAATTAGTCATGTTAGATTCGAATTTTTTTTAAATTATATTTCTTATTGTTAATATATTAATTAATTTATTAGTATATATTTTATTTTAATATATATATTAAGTTATTAGTATATATTTTATTTTAATATATTAATTAATTTATTAGTATATATTTTACCAATTAGTCATGTTATGATGTATACGGTTTTTCTTCAACTTTTATTTTTAATTGTTCATATATTATTTAATAAAAGAATATTTAATTTATGATTAAATATATTGTAGATGCTATTGGTATGGTTGTCGAGGTTCAACCTATTCAGAATGATTGGATTAATGGAATAGAAAAGCAAAGGATTTCTTTTTCAATGATGGATTTGGAGTAAGTAATATTAATTACTCTACTTATATTTATATAAAATTTGTTTACTAATGACATTAAAATTGTTCTTTTACTAAATAGTGGATTAGTGATGCGTTGCGAACTATGGGGCGATTATGTTTACGAGTTTATTGGTTGTGAAAATCACTTCCATGCTGCGGAAAATGGAGAACCATGGGTTCTCATTATGCAGTTATGTAGGACAAGACAAAAGATTGCAGGTATGGCGAATTTTTGGTTCATTTATATTATAATAAAAATAAATTTAAATATTATTATACATAGTTTAAATTGAAAATTAATATATATTGTTTTGCAACAGGTGAGTATCAATTGAGTTCATATCTGAATGTTACACGACTTTTTGCTTCTAATATCCCGGAAATTATAGATTTCCGTGAAAAGTAAGTGTTTTCGAACAAACGACATTTTATTTAGTTTTCAAATTTGTCACTATATTGTATTGGGATGGGTTTACATTTTCGGATATCAAATTTAGTATTTAATTAATTTAATTAATTTACTAATTTGTTATAAATTTTAATTTTCAGTTTTGCAAGCAGCAAATGGTACAAGCCGAACATGTATGTCACCAAGAGCAGGATTGCGATGTAAAGCAGAAAAGAAAAGCTTTGCAATGGTGATATGAAGCCGTGATCAAGAGAATGCTAGGACTAAATATTAATGTGTTTCCAATTTTTCGAATTTCTTATTAGTGGTGTTCAATCTCTATGACATTAGGTTAGTCTATTTATGTTTTTCTATTTATGTTTGCAATTGAATGATTTTTTTTATTATTAATTTCAATTAATATTTTTGGTTATTATTAAATTCAATGGTATGTTGCAAGTGAAATTCAAATTAATATACATTGATTAATATGAAATTATCAATTTTTTTTTATATTACAATATATGGAATTAAAGATTTGTTGGGTGATTTGTATAACAAAGTTTTAGATAACTATAAAACAGGTTGAGATAACAAAAAGAACAAAAAACAAACGATATATATATTAATAAAATTATAGTTGAAAATGGGAAATTATTACTAAGAGATATTTTGATTATATAATGTTGCATTTAATATTTACGTGTAGAATAAACTTTTAGATAACTATAAAACATAATTAATTTCACACGTTTAGATAACTATCATATCCAATTCCTTTTTTGATTCATTCTCTTTTGTATAGATAAGACGAATAAGGTATTTTATTTCATATCAATCCCAATGCAAAAAGATAGGAAACAATCAAGATGTAAATGTTGTTTGATTAATGAAACAATCAATACTTATCATTCTGTTATATGCGTAGAGATATGCAAGGAAATTTATATGGATTAATTTGTATATATCTATTATTGTGTATATCCTGTTCTTCTAATTATTTACCTATTTAATAAATATAGAGCCTTTCACGCAATTTTGTTCAGAAATAAATGCCTTCACGGCACTTTGTGTATTTTCACATCTATAAATAGTGTCATTAATCATTTACCATAAGTCGTCCTCATATTTCATACTCTTATTTCATCAACTTATTACATTACAATTTTTTCAACTCTTTCAAAATGCCGCTTGTGTGGGGTTCTCTAAAGTCTGTGAACCGTACTGACAAGCCGTATTTGAAACTAAGAGCTGTGAGGGTATTTGAACGCACGTTTGATGCCAAATTCAAGAACGTCTTGGAAATCGTCTTCCATGATGAGGAAGTAATTTTTTAAAAATTACTATTACTCTTTTTTCTTTTTAATATAGATTTAAATTATATATTATAATTTAATTCGTTTATTTGTTTTCCATTATGTATGTAGGGTCATCGTATGGCTGGAATGATTCGATCTGTCAATATCCCAAAATTCAAAGATTTTATTATAGAGGACGAAGTATATGCCATTCGCAACTACCAAGTCGATAGTAACATCGGGATGTATCGATCTACCATTCACAAATTTAAGATGGTCATACATGGGATGACTGAAATCTTAAAGTTTAGAGGATTTTTTCCTACTTTCCGTTATGATTTCAGGAATTTTAACACACTCAAAGATCCCAATAATGTTGATGAATCCATCCTTTTTGGTATGTTCATCTACTTAGCCCTTTTTTTTATTTATTTTATATTTTACTATTTCATTTTACATAAATATACAACATATATTTGATAAACGTTTGTTATGAATAATTGTAGATGTTATTGGAATTGTTGTGGAAATTGGTCCCGTTGCTATCAAAGTAATCAAAGGTGTCCCCACTCGAATGATTATTTTTCATTTAATGGACTTGGAGTAAGATTGTCCTATATTAATCTTTATTTTTTATGTATAATTAATTTAGAATCTAAATTATTGTAGGGAGAACAAGTTGAGTTGCACTCTTTGGAATGATTATGTTGATGAATTTCTTCAACATGAACAACAACATGCTGGAGTTGATGGCCGCCCTTGGATTATGATAGTTAACTTTTGTAGAGCAAAACCATTTGATGGTATAAATTGTCTACATCAATATATTTTTTATCTTCGAAATATTCTATTTTTGGTTTTTTAATAAATAACGTTTATGTAGGTCGTGTTCAATTGACAACTTCACATAATATCACTCGGCTCATTTCAAATGAAGTTCCGGAAAGTGAGGAATTTCGTACAAGGTTTGTGAAATACATTAATATACATATGTTATATTGATTGATTTGTTCTTAAATTAGTAATCCCATGTATTTTGTATTTTTTAATAGGTGGGCAACTACAAGTGTTCGCAATGCTTCTTTAACTTCAAGGAGTTCGATTGTAGCACGTGATGAATTGGATGAACTTGCTAGCGGTAATTTGGTAGTCGCCTCTGTTGTTTCGCTTTATGGGGTTGATAAGGTATTGACGATGTATAACAAATAATGTAGTTAATACCTAAAAATATAATTTTTAAAATATATATTACGTACGTGTTTTATATTATTGTAAAATCCTTACGTACGTTCTTTTTTTTTGAAAAATTTTCAACAGGAAACAACTCCTTGGATATGTGCTACTATTAATTCTGTTATTGATGAGTGGTACTACCTTGCGTGCCGCAAGTGTAGTACTAAAATGGACGAGAGCGAAAGCCATTATGAGTGCTCTAAATGCCAAGGGAAAAGGGGTGTTTTTCGGTTAGCAAATCATTGAAATAGTTTATCTATTTATATATTCTTTATTTAAATTTAAGTTTTCTTTCAAATTCTTTTTAGTTGGTAATTACTATTATTTTATCAATCTTTAGGTATAAGATCCCTTTTGTTGTTTCCGATGCAACTGCGGATGCTACGTTAATTGGTTGGGATAGAGATTGCGAAAAGCTACTTGGTATCAGCTGTGATGCACTAAGGCGTGCGATTATTGATAGGGTATTATATCTAAATAATATTTCATATATACAAAATAAAATATATGTAAAGTCGTTTTTTACTTGGTTATTATTATTTTTTTGCATTATAGAAAAAGATTGCCTATGAGCTGCCCTATGAGCTGCCCGATGAGGTGGAGGAGTTGGTGGGCAAAACGTTTCTTTTCAAAGTTCGAATCCAAACCAATCAACATTTTGGCTACAATTCGACATTTTCAATTGTTAGATTGGTTGACGATGATAAGCTGGTCTCCAAATACAACCACTGGGTTGTGGAGCATACCATATGGTTTATTTTACTTATTTCATGTGTTTTTCTTATTCTATCGATTTATCTCTCTCTCTATTATATAATAGAGTACATCATTAGTTTTTATTCACTAATATTTTGAATTCTTATATTCTTTAGGAATCCGACTTTATGACTTTGCTCTTGAGGGAACAAGAAGAGAATGGAGAGGTATAGAAATTTTTGAAATATTACCAATGTTATATGTATTATATTCAATAATTATATTTTTTGTAAATCAATTAAGGCTAATAAATTCGTTTATATATTTATTTTTTTGTTAGGATGATGCTGATGAAGTTACCACTCCTATGAAAGTGGCTGTTGAAAAAGAGGCTGTATGTGACACTTCTGTAGCAAAACGCAACCTTTGGGAGGAACTAAACAATTCAAGTGAAGTTGTTTTGGCCTTGACAGCTCAATCTGCTTCTACTGATAAAGGAAAGTCGAAGGTGAATGCTTCCATTGATAAAGGAAAAGGCAAGGTGGATGAATAAGCTATACTGCTGAGGCTTCTACTTTACTTATTATATTATTAATATTTAGATTCATTTTGGTTTGTTGAAGTATTGGAATTTGGACGTTTTATTTTGAATTATAAGGTGACTTTTATTTCTAAGATTGCAGCAATTGTAGCTGTTGATCTTTTATGATTTACACTCATGTTTTTGAGTGCGGATGTTTAATGAATAAACGGCAACATATATATATTGTTGTTTTGGTTATAGAAGATTTTATCATTAACATTTCAATGGATGCTTTTTTATTTTCGTAAAATTCAATAAATTAAATACTATGGAATATGCAATATCCTGCAAAAAATATGACAGACGTGCAATCACATCACAAGCCATATATTAATATAATCCACCAATTGCGAATGAATTAATAAAGTTATGTCTCCAAATCTTTGAATTTTTTTTTTTTGTTTTGTTATGATTCTCTAATTCTCAATTTATACACAAACATGTAATTTCACATATTTAGAGACTATATTTGTTTGTTATTCCATTGAAAACCATTATAACATATTGAGGTTCTTTCAATGTGTTCGGAATAGATGCTGATCTTCTTGATAAAAGTTTAAATATGATTTGATATAATAAAAAAAGTATTGGATAATAGATGTTGATTACTAATAATGCACGTTTAATTGATCTCTCCTAAAGCAAGTGTAATTAATTGATTTCCTAATATATTGGATAAAATCCACGTTAAGATAACTATTAAACATAAGTAATTTAACAAAGTTTAAAAGGATTTATCCCTAAAATTCTTGGATTTATCATTTTTATAATTATAAGATCATGATATAATTCAATATAAAACACATAAATTCCTTGTATGGGATAGAACACTTGCCTAATATTAAGGAAGATTGACTGTATCTTTTAGTTTCCTATATTTTTGTATTAAAAGATAACTATGCCCGTATAAAAACATGTGTTTATAAAATCAATGGTTGTTAAAGAAAATCCTAATCATTCTTATGATAAGGTATTCTTAAGTCATCAATATTAAACCCTAAACACACGTACCTAATATTAAGGCAGTTAAATATCTTCCTATATTCTTGGTTAGAGGTATTCTATATACTTCACCAAACTCGGTAATATCTTCCTATATTCTTGGTTAGAAGTACTCTATATACTTCACCAAACTCGGTGATATCAAAAGTTTGTGAAGTGTGCCAACCATATCATAAATATTATGAAGACATAACAGTTTGTGAGAGTGAAAACTCTACACAACAGTTTGTGAATTGTGCCCACCATATCATAAAAGATTCAATGGCATCAGATCCATTCAGATGTCCAATTGCAACAAACGGTAAAGGCAACAAATTTATGAAGACATATCAAGAAGGAAACAGAATCACAGGTAATATTACTACCTTCATACTACAATTCTTCCACAATTATGTGAAAACAGTAAGTTTATTCTGTATTTTTTAAGGGCAGTAAGTGCATAATATGTTTTTAAAGAGATGTATGTGCACATTATTGAAGTTTTATATAACATTTATAATTTTATCTGAATAAATTCTAACACAGGTTCTGATTTTTCAGAAACAGACAGTAATGGGAGTGCCACAGAACAAGTATTCAACAAAAGAACCAAAACAACCAATGAGGCAAATATATCCCAAGGTTATATTTTCAGTATTTAAGTATTGCTTTACTTAGTTTATATTCTGTATAAATGTATGTAAACATACCTGTATGCACTCCTATTTGTGATAAGTTGTTTGTTTTGTGTCTTTGTCCATGTATGCTCACTCATGCTCGATATTATCCAGTACATGTAACAAGGTAGTACAAGTTAGAAATACAGACGGTACAAGTTATCAAGTAACTATTTCAATATATATGTAGTATAACACAATTTTATATCGAGCATATATTGATACCAATAGCATTACCTTGCACAATGTGATTCTCTGTTCTTCCAACGAGCATGAATATATTCTGTTGAATGCTTCGATTCAGATATTTCGTACAATACAACATGTAAAATATGTTGCAAAAGTATAATTGAAATATTTACGGAATTTATACGTACCACAAACAAAATTGTAACACCTTCTGTTTGTATGGCTATTGTTCTTCATCTCTGGTTGAATACCATAAGTCTTCTGAATATACATTTTGTGATTCACTGTATATACATCCTAATTTTATACACATTAATCATACTACCATCAAACAACTTTTGAAAGAATCACTAGGGGGAAGGGGATCATTATCTCTAAACATATCTTCCTATGTTTTAAACATGCTCCGACTGTATAATGACGCATCTAAACAGGGTTCAGTTTTAACCATTGGTTCTGCAAAAAAAAAAAAAAAAAAAAAAAAAAAAAAAAAAATTAAATAAAAACAAGTTTTGAAGCATAATGAAAGAAAAATATAAGACGTGGTGGGGGAACGAAAATATACACAACTTCAATTCCGACTGTGACGATGTAGAACAAAAGTGGATTACTTCGAACTCTTAAAATCACGATCGGGTTGTTCCCGGACGTCTGAAGCTTACCCAAACGGGAATACATAAAATCGATTTTGTACTTTGTTTGTGCGAAACCAAAAAAATATAAAAATATAAAATTCTATACAGATTTCTGATGTCATAACGATTTTAATTGCAAAAATGTTTAAAAAAAATTAACAAAAAAAACAAAAATTTGTAGATCTTCAAAAATATATATGTAATCAACGAAAATAACTACCTATCTTTTGTAGTTATCATGATTTTAATCGAAAAATGGTTTAAAATTTTTTTAAAAAAAGGAAAATTTATAGATCTTCAAAGATCTATATGTAGTCAACCCAAATCACTACATATTTTTTTATCTACATCACGATTTTAATCGAGAAAAAAATTGAAAAAATTAAACAAATAAATAAATAAACGAAAATTTTGTAGATCTGTGAAGATCTAGCATGTAAACTCCCGATTTGCACCGAAATACTATGAATTACTAATTCGGTTTTTTTAAATCGGTAAGATCTCACTTTTCCATCTCTCTTTTGCTTCCAAAAAAAAAGAAAATTCAGTTTTTTTTCAGTATCTGTTCGAAAAGAATACTTTTTGTCGCCGGTGAAACATTTTCTCTCGGAAAATCATCGTCGGAAAAAAACCAGAACATAAAGCGAGTTATCGGCGGTTTTTAGAGAAAAGATGAGAGAGATAACAAAATGGACAGTCGGTGATAGAGAAATGGGAAAAATGGTAGGGTTTGGACAATTTCAGTGACAATTAGTGTACACGCGTCGGCAATAAATTGTGCATGATTATGCGAAATGACGAGTTTGCCCTTATATGCTACATTCAATGTAACGTTTTCTCGCGTGCCTGGGCTCATGAACAATTTGGGCCGTTTTTTTCCAAATTTTATTGGGCTTATTTTACATATGGGTTGTGTATATTAAATAAGTGGGCTTATAATAATTATTTACATGTTATATTAAATAAGTGGGCTGTGTATAATTATTTTACATATGGGCTGTGTATATTAAATAAGTGGGCTTATAATAATATAAATAATAATTTACATGTTATAGGCTACCTTATAGCCCAATTTTAATTTGGGCTATTATTTTATAAATCAATGGGATTATTATTTTTTATTTATGGTACTTGATATATATTAAATATGCTATGTTAATTCTATTAATTTAAAATGTGTAATAGTATGGGACAAATTTAAGAATTTTGATATCAATAACAATTTTATTCCATTGATTCTTGTGTTAATACACTTTAATTTATAGGTATTGTGAATACCGATTTTCGCACTGGATCAACTGCCATTAAAAGACAGATGATAAATTTATCAGGAAGTTCATATAATGTCTCAGATCATATGCCATTCAGAGATATTACAAACGGTATTTCATTTATACCTTAGTTTATTTATCTCAATTTCAGTTTTCATGATATTTTATTGCTTAAATATTTTTTTAAATTATATTATTATAAATTAATAGGTCAACATAAACATCGTGTGGAAAACTCAAAATGTTCCAATGTTCTTGGAACAAAAGCCATGGCTATAGACATCTTGAGTGACGACGAAAATGAAAATACAGCTCTTACTGCATCGAAAAAGATGTATTCGTCGAAACACTACACATCATGTCCTACACAGAGTGCAAGCGTTGTTATTGATTTAACTCACGACGATCCCATGCAACCCATTGTTCAGAAAAGAAAGCGTGGTCGTCCTAGAAAAATTCGTGGATCTACTTCAGGAATATCTGGTTTGTTCTATTTAAAATGTCAATATTGGTGATATATTTTATTCATTCACATGTTATATAAAAGTAATTTTCCTTTAACATTCTTTTTATTAGAATTCGGGGACATGGGATATGCAATCTTCTCTCATAAACATGATAATACAACTCTTACTACACCAACAATGTTTCCGTCGTCGAGGCAGTCCACAACAGGTCCTACAGAAAATGCAAGTGTGTTTATTGATCTAGGTCAAGATGATCCCATTCAGCCCATTGTTGAAAAAAGAAAGCGTGGTCGTCCTAGAAAAATTCGTGGGTCTACTTCAGGAATACCTGGTTTGTTCAATTTAAAGTATCAATATTATTCCAATATTTTTAGTCATTCAAAAATTAAATCTAAAATATGTTACTTTACATTCCATTTTCAAGAATACTGGGACATGGGAGATGCAAGCTACTGTTGTAGACATTGCGAAGCAAAGTTTTGGTACGAGGAAAGAAAAGCTCATGATCAGAATGCACTTTTTCCGGATTACACAGGTTGTTGTGTCAATGGAATCGTAGAGCTTTCTTTAGTACAAGATCCTCCTCAATTTTTGAAAGATTTGTTTTATGGAGATGACCAAATAAGCAAACATTTTCAAGAAAACATACAATCTTACAACAGTATGTTCGGTTTTACATCAATGGGCGATAAAATTGATGCGGATATCAATAAGGGATCAGGACCACCTGTTTTTGCTTTACACGGACAGAACTACCATCTAATTGGTAGTTTGCTTCCTTCAGAAGGTTCTAATCCTAAGTTTGCGCAACTTTACATATATGATACTCAAAACGAGGTCTCCAACAGAATTAATGCTGTGAGGTATATAATTTAATTTTTTGAACATAAATATTTTTTTATTGTTATGTGTTTTAATTCTTAATCATTATCTTCATATAAGTATATTCTATACAATGTTTTGTATTAAAAGAATATTAAATTATTTTTTGTTGTGGGTTGTGATCTATGTTACAGGAAAGGATCTGATGATATCAAATTGCATGAGGCAATTGTTGTTGGGTTGAAACAGATGTTAGACCAACATAACGAACTGGTAAAATCATTTCGTATTGTAAGGGACAGAATGCAAGAACTTGGAGAAGCAAATGTTAGAGTGCGTCTTATTGGAAGGAGGTCTAATGATGCCAGGCGCTATAACTTATCTACGAGTTCTGAACTTGCTGTATTGGTTGTTGGAGATTTTGACTTGGCAATGGGTGATAGGGACATATTAGTTGAAACCAGAAGTGGTCTTTTGAAGCGTATAAATGAGTTGAATGCTTCCTATTTGGCACTACAGTATCCTCTTTTGTTGCCTTATGGTGAAGATGGTTATCGAGAAGACATACCATTTGCTGAAGGCAAAAAGGAAAGTGAAGATGGACGTAAACACGTGAGTGTGCGGGGGTATTTTGCATACAGAATGCATGATAGGGATCATGAACCATCGACTATTATCTCGGCAAGAAGACTGTATCAACAATTTATTGTTGATGCTTATACTATGGTTGAATCATCGAGGCTGCGATATATACGGTTCAATCAAAAGAAACTCCGTTGCGAAATTTATAATGGTTTGGTCGATGCCGTTCTTTGTGGTGACACCGAACCATGTTCTGGAGGAAAGAGGGTTATTGTTCCATCTTCTTTCACTGGTGGTGCTCGCAACATGATTCAGAATTATCAAGATGCAATGGCAATTTGTAGATGGGCTGGCTATCCTGATTTATTTATTACTTTCACATGCAATCCAAAATGGCCAGAAATTGTTCGTTTTCTAGAGGCTAGGAATTTAAGAGTGGAGGATCGACCGGATATTGTTGGTAGAGTATTCAGGGCAAAACTTAAGGAAATGATTAGAGATTTCCGTACTAAGCAGATATTTGGCAAGGTGATCGCAGGTCAGATATTATTTCATAACATTTATCATACACTAATATCTTTTTCATTAACAATTAAATTTATACAATATCATTACATAACTTAAATATTTTTTGTTTAATTTTATAAGTTTTTTTTGGCAGTCGTCTACACAATTGAGTTTCAAAAACGCGGATTGCCCCATGCCCATATACTGTTGTTTTTGGCTAAGGAGAACAAGTTCCCTAATCCTTCAGATATTGACAGGATCATATCAGCTGAGATACCAGATGAGTTATCTGATCCTCTGTATTATGAAGCAGTAAAGGAGCACATGATTCATGGTCCATGTGGTTTGGTACGAAAAGGGTCGCCGTGTATGGTTGATGGGAAATGCAGCAAGCGGTTTCCAAAACAGTTTGTAGACTCAACTACCGTTGATGATGAAGGTTATCCTCGCTACATGCGTCGTGATGATGGGAGGTCTATTGATAAAAACGGTGTTGTTGTCCACAATGGATATGTCGTGCCTCATAATCGTGGTCTTTTGATGAAATTCAGAGCTCACATCAATGTTGAGTGGTGCAATCAATCACGATAGATAAAATACCTTTTCAAATATGTAAATAAGGGGCACGATCGTGTTACCGCATCATTCTATAAAACGTCTGCCGAAGGGGAACCTGAAAAGCCTTTGGATGAGATTAACATGTACTATGATTGCAGGTACATATCTTCATGTGAGGCTGCATGGCGGTTGCTGGGTTATGAGTTGCAGTACAAAAAACCTCCTGTCCAGAGATTGAGTTTCCATTTGAAAGGAAAGCATCAAGTTTTTTTTTAAGATGATGATAATCTTCAGTATGTACTCAGTAAAGAATCTGTACAGGAGAGCCAGTTTCTTGCGTGGTTTGAAGCAAACAAAAAGTATCCCAAGGCGAGGGAACTAACTTATGTTGAGGCACCATCTAAATTTGTGTGGAATCCAAAAACGCGTGTGTGGACTCCTGGGAAAAACGAAGACCAACCATCTGTAAGTCGTCTGCGGTACGTGCCTCCCGGTTGTGGAGATGATTACTATTTAAGGTGCTTGGTCAATGTCGTTCGTGGTGCAACATGTCATGAGGACTACATGAAGGTCGGGGAGACTCAATATATGACATATCGAGATGCTTGCTACAAATGGGGTTTGTTGGAGGATGACAGGGAGTACATCGATGGCATAACCGAAGCAAGTCAGTGGGCATCTGCAGACTCTCTAAGACGCTGTTTGCATCATTGTTGGTGTCTGGTTCATTTGGTAGACCAGATGAGGTATGGAGAAGATGTTGGCACTTTTTGTCGGACGACATTCTGTATAGACAACGTCGACTATTCAACAATGATGCTAATTTTACAATTTTAATAATTAACTTCAATAAATTTTTTATTGGTTTGTTGCTTATGTATCATTTTGTTTTAGGTTTGTTGCTTACTGATGAACAAATCCAAAATCTTGCTCTTGCTGAGATTGAGTATTTACTGAAATGTCGTGGAGCAAGTCTGAGTGATTATTCAACTATGCCCTTTCCGGATAGTGACAGTATGCATTCAAGTTCAAATCGTCTGATTATGGATGAGTTAAATTATGATCGAAAGTCTCTTGCTGCTGAACACGAAATGCTTCTTAAGAAAATGACCGATGAACAGAAAGGAGTTTATTCAACCATTATGTCGTCTGTTGATTCTGGTCGAGGCGGTGTTTTTTTTGTATCCAGATATGGTGGAACGGGCAAGACTTATTTGTGGAGAACGTTATCTGCTGGTATTAGATGCAAAGGTGGCATAGTGTTGTGCGTAGCATCGAGTGGAATAGCATCGCTTTTGTTGCCTGGTGGACGAACGGCTCATTCTCGATTTGGAATACCATTGAATCCCCACCAGGAATCCTCTTGCAATATCAGTCAGGAAAGTTGTCTCGCAGAATTGATAATACGTGCTTCTCTGATTATTTGGGATGAGGCTCCAATGATGCACAAGCATTGCTTCGAAGCTGTCCAAACATCATTGCAGGATATTATGGGAGCAATTGATCCTTCTAACAAGGACAAACCATTTGGAGGCAAATCGGTTGTGTTTGGCGGAGATTTCCGACAAATTCTTCCTGTAATACCGAAGGGTAGCCGTCAGGACATAGTGAATGTTGCGATTAATGCTTCTGATATCTGGAGGAGTTTTACTGTGCTCCGGCTTACGAAAAACATGCGTCTTGAAAGCCTTAGGAATTCAGAAGAACGTGAAGAGGTTGCTCGGTTCGCAGAATGGATAGCGAGCATTGGAGATGGAATCATATGAGGGGATAATGATGGTTGTGCGATGATTGACATACCTGAGGATATAATGCTTCAGCCCTCTGATGATCCGATTGCCCAAATTGTAGAGAGCACCTATCCAATGTTTAAACAGGCAACCAATGATCCCAGTTATTTAAAGGACAGGGCAATATTAGCGCCTACGCTCGATGTTGTTGAGTCTATCAATGAGTACATGACATCGTTGAATTTATCTGACGGTCAAATGTATTTAAGTTCTGATAGTACTTGCAAGTCAGACTCTAATAACGATTTCCTGTCTGATATCCACATGCCTGAATTCTTAAATAGTATCAAATGTTCCGGAATTCCAAATCATCAATTGCACTTGAAGATTGGAACTCCCGTCATGTTGTTGCGTAACATGGATCATTCTATGGGTCTATGCAACGGAACGCGGTTGGTTGTAACAAAACTCTCCAGTCATGTTATCGAGTGTAAGATACTAAATGGGGATCACGCAGGCGAGAAGGTGTTAATTCCTAGAATGGCTATTACTCCTTCCGATGTTCGAATTCCTTTCAACTTCCAGAGGCGTCAGTTTCCTATTATGGTATCGTATGCCATGACTATCAACAAGAGCCAGGGACAATCGCTGTCGCATGTTGGTTTATTTCTTAAGAAGCCTGTGTTCAGCCATGGACAGTTATACGTTGCTGTATCCCGTGTCACCACCCGAAGTGGTTTGAAAATTTTAGTTTGTGGTGACGATGACTCGACGCCAAATCAAACGAAAAACGTTGTGTACAAAGAAGTTTTCAATAATTTATGAATTTTGTAGTTTGCGCCCAACGTGTTTACTTTTATTACAAATATAACAAGTTCATTGAATTAAATATTTAAATATACAAAAATGACATGAAAAATATCATCCCGTGCATCGCACGGGTAATTACTAGTTACTTAAATAATATTACGGTCCACTAATGTAATATTATTACACTTCTTTTTCCTAGCCCAAATTACATTTGAGACTCCAATTATAATTACCCGAATTACCTTCCCATGTTTAAGATATAATGTCCATTAATTAATACGATTACTGACAACAAGAATTAATTAATATATTATTTATTTCATTGAAGCTAGCGCTCGTTCGTCACATTATTATTATGCCGGAACTTAATCCACCTGCAGGGTTTAGCATAACAATCCTTCATGAACTCACTTCGGGGACATCATCAAACTAACGCACATGGTGACCGTAAATATCATAACAGCACATCATATATACAGCAATATTACCCAAGACTGTAGGAATATTAGTCCAGCGAACTGAACCTCACCCAAGTGAATCCAAGTAATATGTACTGCATATATATGTCTGTTTAATATCTTACGGGTTAAGAGAACGCAGTAATTAACCGAGGTCTAGTTTGTTTACGACGATCAGTATAAAATAAATTTTTCCTCTCTGGGATCCTGTTCAGTACATTAACCGAGGCCTAGTTTGTTTACGACGATCAGTATAAACTTAACTTTTCCTCTCTGTGATCATGTTCAATACATAAATGTACTAGTGCAACTGATTAGTCAAGACCAACTGTACTGTTGACACTACAACCGTTCGGATGAGGTGTTCATTTCCATCTAGGTTGTGAACCACAATTCTTGTTTCGCAAGTAACTGATAGATTGATCTTCTGTTCGCCCGATGATGACCCATTCAATCTAAGTGCAAAACAACAGAACATAGAACTTGTTTAATCAAACATGATTCTCATTCATTAAGGGTAAAAGTGTAATATCATCCAAAGCCAAGCTTTCAGTATATAACACTAACATGGCATGTCACGACCTTCTGCTAATAAGTCATCGCGATCGTTGAGCTTCTCCGAGGGCCGTCGTTGGTTGCGAGGGTTCTAGCGCTTGCATGAAAGCATTCGCTTATTTGAGCTTTTCTGTTATCAAATTGAATTGATTTTTGATCTATTGAAACTCAATTTCTTAACAACTCGCCTAACTGGGTCGGATGCCAGCGGACCCAAACCACGTCCCAACAGATACCCGAGACCCACACCTTGACACCCATACCACAAACCACCCAAACCAAACCGAACAACCCAAATTTAATTCACATCCATTTTAATTCACTATTCATCATTTTCAATCATCTCGCTCAAATTTTTACCTCAAATCAACTTTAATCATTATATTTTAAATATTATTATAATACAAACTCAAAATATCAATAAAACATAGCTCAATCAACTGTTTTAAAATTAATAACTTTGGACAACCAACAAATCAATCAAAACTAATATAAAAATCACCCCTAACCAGTAACCAATGTTTTGTTTTTTCCTATTACTAGGAATGTAAATTAGCAAAACTCCCTCTACATCTTAATAAGCCGAAGTTGGGGTGCTTCATTAAACGACACGCGTATACCTTAAAACTCCTTCATATGCGTTCCATATTTTATTTTTGGGCCTTTATTGGGCTAATTTTCTTTTCATTGTAAATTTGTATATGTAGTCTCACATTCCTAGATTTCTTTAATTCTTGAATATGCTTATATATTTTGATGATATCACTCTGACGTGGCACGAGTCCACCTCCCCCATTCTCTCAGAGCATTCATTTTTTTTCCCAAACGATAGAAGATCTCATAACAAAAATATATTGTTCAAACAAGCGGGAATAATGAGAGACCCAGAACATGCTCTGGTCTAGACATCAACACACCAAATGCACTGCAGGCAGCTACACGAGCTGAAATCCAACAGATACAACAACACCAATCAAAACATAACAGAAGACTACATACACAAACAAAACAACACAAGAAAAAGAAAGCATAACAAATCCATAGCCATTGTCCTCAGACCTAGCATAGAACCTGTCTGCCCACCAGTCACCCAACATCTCTTCAGCTTAGAAAGTCCATCCAATCCCTAACTGCCGCCTTAACAATCAGCCTCTCCGGTTTTCATAAGCCTTCAAACATCCAGAGATTTCTAGCTTTCCACAGCCATCAAAGAATGTATGTGGAAAGCTGGATTCTCTTCTCAGCCACATCAGAGTGATTAAGTGTACTAATCCACCACCACCACTCTTTAAACTCTCCCTCTCCTCCAGGTAGCTCTGGCCATTGCACAGGAGACAACTTCCACACCATCTGAGCCCTCCTGCATTGAAAGAGAATATGTTGCACTGTTTCAGTTGCTTCATCACACCCTCTGCACCTAGCATCAATGTCCATTCCTTTTTTCTGAATATTTCCCAAGGTTGGTAATGCATCTGTAAATGCTCTCCAGATAAAAGTTTTACCTTCCCCTGTACTTTGAAATTCCAGCATCTCCTCCTAGCCTCCTTGCTCCTCTGAGAAGACCTACTACTTTCAGCTCTATCCATCACCAAAGCCTTCTCCACCATCAGCTTAGCATAAGTTGTTGCCACAGTATACCTCCCCTTTGTATCAAAGTTCCACCTCCACTTATCTTCAGCATCTGGATTAAGAGTGTTGATTTGCAATACCTGATCACTTTCAGCTTCTTCAAAGTACTCCCTCACCAACCTCTCATCCCACCTCCTCCCACCATTTGCCATTAATACAGCCACCCATACATCTATTTCCACAGCTTCCTGCTTGACTTTAGTTGGTCCATTCACTAACCAATTCCAGTTTCTGAGTTTTGTTGACCTGCCATTTCTGATTTCTGCCTTCAATCCTTGCTGCAATACATGTAAAACACCCAGCCAATAGTTCCAAAGCCATGATGAGTTGGGTTTCTTCTTACACTCAAAGATGGAGTGTTTTGCAAAGTATTTGCCTTTGAGGATCCTGCTCACCAACAGGTCAGGCTGTGTTGATGTAACGCCCCATTTTATTTTAAAGAATTTACCGAATTTATTTAATAAAAAAAAAATCAGAGTTATTTTTTTTTTTTTAAAAAAAAAAACAAGTTAAAACATTTATCGAGAAACGGGCGCTACTTACTAACCACGACAAACAAATAAAAACACCAAATAAAATTAAACGATAGATCCTACACATGCTCGAGTTATCAAAATAACAATCTTAAATAATCACGAGCTCTAAAATCATTCCCAAACAACTAACATGAAATCAAGGTTTAGACGAAATCCAACATAATTCGAAAATGACGAAACAAATAATCCGAAGTACAATAGCAAATAAATAAATATCAAGTTAATGCGGAAGCTTAGGTTTTTCAACACATTGTGACCACCATCTCGCTCGTCCTACGCCACCGCCTCCAGCTCGTCTCAACCTAGAACAAGGAAAGGGAGAAGACAACAAGAAAATAATGGGGGTAAGCAACCAACTAGCTCACCATTATCGCACAGTTATCCCGTATAATTATTTTAGAAGCAGTATCACGGTAAACAGTAACAGTATCCGTATGCACAGAATTCATAGCCTAAACCCCCTACCCAGCCCTATCGCAAACCTCCTATGTACATACAACAACCTTCCGGATACAACGGCATGGCTGTAGCTAGAAACATTCCCACCCCCGGGTACAACGGTTCACAGGATCCTTTCCAGGAGACAGTAGAGATGTTTTTCCCTTTCCGGATACGACGGCATCGGGCGTCCCTCCCGGATACAACGGGTAGGCGACCTCCTACTGTTTTCGCATTCATCAAGGCACTAGCGTTCGGGACACTTAGACTAGAGTTCTCATGCATACAAAACTTTTCCAAGAAATATTACACGAAATAAGGAGTGCGTTAAATATGGAATACATCAGAAATGTACCCACCTGATTTCAGCAACAGATCACAGTCACAAATCTGGAAGTGAGACAAGGTCAACACCTCTAGACACCTACATAAGTCCAGGTGCTAAAGTCAACACTTTACTCTAGACCCATTTAGCAAAATCACAATTTGACTTAGTCGAACTCGGTTCGACCAAGTGGTTCATGAAGTTCTGTGGATATGGAAACTCTAGGACTTAGACTCGATCAAAACACACATTCAATTTCACATAATCACCAATGAATGCCAATCAAACAGGTCACAAATAAACACGTAGCACATTTAGTCAACAACACTTAACAACCTTTAGTATAGAAAAACAATTTCTCAAATTCCCACTTGAACTTGAAGGCATATCAAACTTATGAGTCAGGCTCTGAAAATTTTACACAAAATTGACCTCCTAGTTTTAAGAAAAATGGCCAAGTTTCAGCTACCAACTCATTGTACATGATTTTATAAAATTCAGACAAGTTTTTCAGCAAAAGCGAGTTTAAATTAAAAGCACATGATAATGGATGATTCAGGCCACGAAATTTTTATCTAAAATTTTAAAGCATAGGAACAGCAACATATAAAAATACCAGGCTTTAACACTCAGCAAGTGATTTTATAAAATTAAAACAACATTCAGCCAAGTATTGCACTTATAACAGAACCGACCTCAACTGAACTCCAAAATTTCTAAACGTTTTACAGAATGCTGAACATTACATATTAAGTACCTCCACGAATTTTCAGATTTTTTCAGCTTCAGCACAATTTATAACAATTAAAACAAAATCGCGCAGAAACACCAAATAAATCATTAACTCTACCAAACCCAGTTCAAAAATTCTAAAATTTTTATACAACATATAATCATGCCTGAGCCACAACATATTCGAAAATCAGCCAGAAAAAAACACTACACAATTACTTATGAATTTTGAAACAAACTGAACATAATTCGAATTAATTTTTAAAAATAGCTAAACACCTTTAAAAATCATGAAAATTTTACAGCGGCTACATACTCACAAAACACAGCTGCTCCTAAAATTCAAGGAAATCGGACCAGTATTCGATTTATAATGAATTTTTCAATCTACACAGCAATTATAACTTTCGAGAAATCATAACTATCAATCTACAAGTCCGATCGACACAAGGTCAGCGCCATTGTGTTCGTAAAAATCCTAGGTTCCTAAATCCACAGCAATTCATCATTTATACTCAGTTCTCGCTCGATTCGCACGAATCGACGAGTTCGGCATAAAATTCACAATTATATAATATGCACATCATCACATTAAACATGAGTACATCCGAACACCTCAATCGACATGAACACACATACACTCACTCAAAACCGAAAGGCACAACCACAAGGATATTAACGTAAGATAGACGAGGAGTCGAGAATCGATACCGTTCTCGGGAAACGAGCGAGAATGGGTTCGAACGGGCTCGACGGCGAACGGTGGTGAAAGAGCTCGACGGCTTCCTCGCGTCTCGCCAGAAGGGACCAGCAGCGGGCCTGCTGCTGGTCGACGGTGGCTGAGCTTCACGAACAAGGTGCTCGCCGGTGGCTGTTCGCGGGGAGGTAGCGGCGGGGATTACGAACGGACGGCGGAGGAGCAGGTTCGTCGGGCTTGCAGGCGAAAGGAGACCGACAACTGGTGGACCTTCGTGAACGACGGCTGCACGCACAGGATATGCGCCGGAGAAGCTTGCAGGTGGTGAGGGTGGCGTTGCTGCTCGCGGAGGAAGAAACTCGCCGGAAAAAGCTCACGAACAGTGGTGCTGCTCGTCGGAAAAGGAGCTCCTCGCGGCGTGGCAGAGGGTGTCGCGGCGCGGCGGCGTTCCTGCTATGATGACGCGGCGCGGCGGAGGTCCTGAGCGCGGCTCGGTGAAACGCTGGTCGACGGAAGGTTCACGGTCAGAGGTGGTCTCGCCGTCGGGGCTCGCCTGGAAAAGTCGCTGTGTGACTGGGACCTCTCGAACGGTTGCTGAGCGGGCGGAAATCGCCGGAATTGCGACGAGTGCTCGCGGCGGATTTTCGGTGAAGGAGGAGATGACGATGGAGACAGAAATTTAACAAAGGGGAGGTGAGGATGATGATCTGCGACGCGAATAAACAAAAGAGGAGAAGAGACGATCGACTTCCTGGTTGCGCGAGAGAAGAGAGAGCGAGAGTTTGCGTGCTGAGGGAGAACAGATTTGGCTGCGGGAAAGAGATTTGAGAAGGAGAGAATAGATACAACACTTGTATATATAGGCTTTATGCTAGGTTTGACTATCTTTAATCACAAGAAAATCGCACACGCACACACATCACGGGTGAAAATAAAGAGGTAGGAAAATTTGTCGGGCCGGGCCCAACTCGGGTCGCGGGCTATTGTGGGTCGGGGCACCGGTTCAATACATACAGTTCTCTCGGGCTCAAACTCTCGATTTATTTTGCCAAAATAAAATGACTCGATTTGCACGAATATTCTCGGGCTCAGTATAAAATCAAACGCAAGATAAAATAAACCGAATAATAAATATATTTTACATATATATTAATACATATTTACACATCATAAATAATAAATATAAATCATTTAGACATTTAGACAATGAGCACTTAATCACAATTAGGCAAATAATATTAAGACATTCAATATAAATAATAACATCACAATAATAATAATAATAATAATAATAATAATAATTACTTCAAATAAATCACAAATAAATGGGGCATTACAGTCTACCCTCCTTAAACGATTTCCGTCCCCAGAAATCCAAGAAAAATCATCCCAACAGGACAACTGACACACGAGAGAAGCTCAAACCACTCAACTCGAATACTCCGTCCGAACCTTCTCACTCTACCAAGTCACACCGCACTAGCCATGGTTACCCTGCCGGACTTTGACGAGTACCTCTTCCGGACTCTCCCTGCTGGATTCGTCAATCCAGTAGGTCACCGGTACCTCATCAAAGGTAAGGTTCTGCCCACATGCAGCTCGTCAAAGATCGCCTCGTGCCTAGAGTCGTGCACCTGTCCCCTCTCCACGAGGCACTGAACAGGTCGTGCACTCTTGCAAGCTCCGGTGATGGGGTCAACCATCAGGCTAAGACGCCGACTCGGTCGAGAATCACGAAAAGACCATCAAATGTGGCTGATACTTCCTCTCTTCCCAGAACTCGAGGCGTACAACGCCTCTTTCCGTACTCAGAACTTCAAGATCGTCGCTTATTAGCCATCGCTATAAGCGCACTTTTCTATGGTAAGAAATTCCACACGACATAACTATCGAGTACACCAGACTCCAACCAGTCTATCAGGGTCTCGACAGCATACCCTAAACGCATAAATATCTGGATTTCTACGCGGTGCCAAGTTCAGTCTCGTACCCAGATCACGTTGACAACTTGCCCACGATCCCAACGTGATCCGTGCGTCCGTATCAAACGGGTCGCCACGGGATCTCATGAAAAAGGCTAACAAGCAACAATAACACCACAACTCAACACTGATACCTACAGAAGCCACGGTTCTGCTCGATATCGGTGACAAAGCCTCATTCCTTGCCCACACGAGTAACAGCTCGTATGCGGTTTAGGAAGTATCGACTAGACATTCGAAAACAACCACTATCGCAGAAACTGGTTCTCAAATAGGGATGCTCGACGATCCCATTATAATGATCTAAAAGACAAGGCCAGTCCGGGGTTAAATGCACTGTCACCCGAGAGATGTCATACACACTGGCGTTGCATAAGCGGGGCGCTGGGACGTGTGCCTACATCTGCTCAGAGAACAGCTGCAAGGTCAAGGTTTCGGCCACACATGGGCTTGGGGAGCTCCTGCGTTCGGTGATGGTGGCTGCAGCTCTCGTGCGAGTCAAGATCGGCCCTGCAGTGCCTCACGTCTCTCAGCACAGGCTCTCGTGCTCAACCACCACTTCGCGTGACTACACCCAGTCAGCGTCGGCGCTCAGTTCGAGGTACAATATGGATTACTCTAATTCAAAACTCGCACTATCTGAGGTAACCCGGAAGGAAAGGTTTTCACAAAACCGACAAACATTAGGATATAACAAAGACATCATCCCCCAGCATTTACGTATTACAAACTCGGATGGTCCAGGGCTACCAAATCATCACATCCTTCCCCAAACCATACAACTTCAAGCAGATAACATATATTAGAGTTATGGAGGAATCTCCTAAGGAAGACGAGTATCGGCATCCTCAACTAGGAATCATTCCAACTCAGCTGTTATTGCCGAGATAATGAAGTTGATCAGCTCGTATGACTCTTCCGACTAACAGTGTCGGCCGTCACGTCAGCTCTATCTCCGGTAGCTAATCGTGCCGGCAGTCCTATACGAGCTCAATTTCTACGTTGTTAAGATTTTCACGTTTCTGGATCTCATCACAAAGCCTCCTTGGTTGATTCGCCTTCGCGTCTCGAACATAGGACATCAGCGATAAAACATGATAGTCCGATCTGGGTACGAAAACCAGGCCGAATGGCATCACCAAAAATCGAAGGAAGAATTTAAGACAAGCGGAAAAACGAAAGTGCTCGTCTTAATCAATACATCAGGTTGCAAGTCTTGAAGTGGAAACTCCAAACGAACCAAAAACAAGAGTTTGCAAAGGATTGCAAAAAGTCAAAGAAATACAAAGGATCACTCTCGAAACTCTGAAGAGAGAAGAACGGGAGCTTCGAAGAATTCACGATGGACACAACACAAAAACGAAAACGGCTCTGCATCAGGCTCGACTACCCTCCTTAAAATATTTTCACATACACCACTTTGGTTCAAAGCTAAAATAGATCACGAAAGACAATTGATCGTCGTCTATATCGAAGTTAAGGTATTCTCAAGTCGACCCTTGGCATCGACTTAGCGACGTTACTGCACACAGTTCAATATTAGATAAGGATCAATAGAAACTGAAATTCGATGCTCAACTCCATCCCAAAATTCTCCGCAAGGAAAAGAAAATCAAGCGAATTTGTCACGGAACGAAAATCAAATAATAGAATGGGTCACGAAATACAATTCAAACTTGACTACTAAGCGAAAGGTAGTAATCAAGGACAAAAGGAATAGCACTCGGGTAGCAAAGGCGTGAACGGGTAAGTTAAAGGATAGAAAACGGGTCAAGTTCGCACATTAATATATGCTGCAAATTTCCAGAAAACTGATTGCACGAAGTTCGTATCTTGAACGCATCCCTTGAATGAATCTTGCGCCGTTTGAATCGTAAGAGGCAAAACTACAATTCATATGAAGACATCAAGGTTCCCAGGTTACCAGAAGCATGCCAAAAAATAGCAAAAATAAAAGACTCTAACTGCTGCGGTTTACACGAAAAACTGACTATGCAACGATTGGGTTTCCGGCGCAAATCTCGATTAAAAAAAGAAATTGATAAACACGCGATTCCTGTTCCTCATGAAAGGCAACAGGCTGATCTATAATTTACAAGAAGACTTCAAAAAGAAACGATGAGGTTTCAGGGCTTAAAAACAGCCATGGAAACAGATCACATATAAGATTGATAAACCAGAAAAACTGGACGCGCTCTCGAAGAACTTTGGCCACATCATCCAACAGAAAATTAATGATGACTTGGTTCTTGCTCGAGATGAAACATAAGAGATAGAAATTTAACTCATCAGAAGAGTTCAAAGCCTATCGACCGTGTTTAAGGGGTCAAATCAGCGATCAAAAAGTCATCAATGAAAGGTTTTCAAAAAGAGGTTTTCCAAACTCACCTCTTAAAAAAGTACGACAATCCCGGAATAAGATTCGGATGACAAGTCAAGGCTCGAATTTATACGATAACAACTCAGCCATAAATAGCAAAAGAAGAGGGTATCAATAACTCAACAACAGAGTTCTAATATCCACGAAGAATTTCACAAGACAAACTAACGAAAAAAAAATGAACAGGAAAAAAAAAACAAACAAATCATAACAAGGGGAAAATCAGCCATACCCGATTCCCACGAATCTACACGCACAAGTGGTCGGATCATCGACATGAAACCGACACTTAGACTCCACTCCCGGTTCCCATTGACCGGGTTCTACACGCGTCTAATAGTTCTAGCCACAATAGTCACAGACTTCCGAATAATCCACACATCCGGGACTTCTTCGTTTGTCTGTTCCCTTTACTTAAGCCTTCTCTTTCGAGATGGCTTACGAATGATTCTCACTCGAAGACATTAAGCAGAAACTCATAACGAGAGTACTGCTATAAACTGAACTTCACTCGATAACACCAACCCGAAAACGCACAACAAACATTTCTAGAGTCGGCACTTAACTCTACACCACTAGAGTTCAAGTCCGAATAAATGGAGGGTAAATTCCTAAGCCCCAATAAAAGAACAAACCATAATCACGATATCGATAATAATCAAAACAATAAAAATCATACCTTGAGCTGGCGCGGCGTGACGAAGCGAGTGGTCATATGGTCATTAAACACTTAATCACATAAGAACCAGTCTACAGAAAAGCAAGACTGGCTCTGATACCAAACTGTAACGCCCCATTTTATTTTAAAGAATTTACCGAATTTATTTAATAAAAAAAAAAAATCAGAGTTATTTTTTTTTAAAAAAAAAAAACAAGTTAAAACATTTATCGAGAAACGGGCGCTACTTACTAACCACGACAAACAAATAAAAACACCAAATAAAATTAAACGATAGATCCTACACATGCTCGAGTTATCAAAATAACAATCTTAAATAATCACGAGTTCTAAAATCATTCCCAAACAACTAACATGAAATCAAGGTTCAGACGAAATCCAACATAGTTCGAAAATGACGAAACAAATAATCCAAAGTACGATAGCAAATAAATAAATATCAAGTTAATGTGGAAGCTTAGGTTTTTCAACACATTGTGACCACCATCTCGCTCGTCCTACGCCACCGCCTCCAGCTCGTCTCAACCTAAAACAAGGAAAGGGAGAAGACAACAAGAAAATAATGGGGGTGAGCAACCAACTAGCTCACCATTATCGCACAGTTATCCCGTATAATTATTTTAGAAGCAGTATCACGGTAAACAGTAACAATATCCGTATGCACAGAATTCATAGCCTAAACCCCCTACCCAGCCCTATCGCAAACCTCCTATGTACATACAACAACCTTCCGGATACAACGGCATGGCTGTAGCTGGAAACATTCCCACCCCCGGGTACAACGGTTCGCAGGATCCTTTCCAGGAGACAGCAGAGATGTTTTTCCCCTTCCGGATACGACGGCATGGGGCGTCCCTCCCGGATACAACGGGCAGGCGACCTCCTACTGTTTTCGCATTCATCAAGGCACTAGCGTTCGGGACACTTAGACTAGAGTTCTCATGCATACAAAAATTTTCCAAGAAATATTACACGAAATAAGGAGTGCGTTAAATATGGAATACATCAGAAATGTACCCACCTGATCTCAGCAACAGATCACAGTCACAAATCTCGAAGTGAGGCAAGGTCAACACCTCTAGACACCTACATAAGTCCAGGTGCTAAAGTCAACACTTTACTCTAGACCCATTTAGCAAAATCACAATTTGACTTAGTCGAACTCGGTTCGACCAAGTGGTTCATGAAGTTCTGTGGATATGGAAACCCTAGGACTTAGACTCGATCAAAACACACATTCAATTTCACATAATCACCAATGAATGCCAATAAAACAGGTCACAAATAAACACGTAGCACATTTAGTCAACAACACATAACAACCTTTAGTATAGAAAAACAATTTCTCAAATTCCCACTTGAACTTGAAGGCATATCAAACTTATGAGTCAGGCTCTGAAAATTTTAAACAAAATTCACCTCCTAGTTCTAAGAAAAATGGCCAAGTTTCAGCTTCCAACTCATTGTACATGATTTTATAAAATTCAAAAAAGTTTTTCAACAAAAACGAGTTTAAATTAAAAGGACATGATAATGGATGATTCAGGCCACGAAATTTTTATCTAAAATTTTAAAGCATAGGAAGAGCAACATATAGAAATACCAGGCTTTTAACACTCAGCAAGTGATTTTATAAAATTAAAACAACATTCAGCCAAGTATTGCACTTATAACAGAACCGACCTCAACTGAACTCCAAAATTTTTAAACTTTGTACAGCGTGCTGAACATTACGTAATAAGCACCTCCACAAATTTTCAGAATTTTTCAGCTTCAGCACAATTTATAACAATTAAAACAAAATCGGACAGAAACACCAAATAAATCATTAACTCCACCAAACCAGTTCAAAAATTCTAAAATTTTTATACAACATATAATCATGCCTGAGACACAACATATTCGAAAATCAGCAAGAAAAGAACACTACAGAATTACTTATGAATTTTGAAACAAACTGAACAGAAATCGAATTAATTTTTAAAAATAGCTAAACACCTTTAAAAATCATGAAAATTTTACAGCGGCTACATACTCACCAAACACAGCTGCTCCTAATCTTTCAAGGAAATTGGACCAGTATTCGATTTATAATGAATTTTTCAATCTAAACAGCAATTATAACGTTCGAGAAATCATAAACTATCAATCTACAAGTCCGATCGACACAAGGTCAGAGCCATTGTGTTCGTAAAATTCCTAGGTTCCTAAATCCACAGCAATTAATCATTTATACTCAATTCTCGCTCGATTCGCACGAATCGACGAGTTCGGCATAAAATTCACAACTATATAATATGCACATCATCACATTAAACATGAGTACATCCGAACACCTCAATCGACATGAACACACATACACTCACGCAAAACCGAAAGGCACAACCACAAGGATATTAACGTAAGATAGACGAGGAGTCGAGAATCGATACCGTTCTCGGGAAACGAGCGAGAATAGGTTCGAACGGGCTCGACGGCGAACGGTGGCGAAAGAGCTCGATGGCTTCCTCGCGTCTCGCCAGAAGGGACCAGCGGCTGCGGCTCAGGACACAGCGGCGGGCCTGCTGCTGGTCGACGGTAGCTGAGCTTCACGAACGGACGGCGGAGGAGCAGGTTCGTCGGGCTTGCGGGCGAAAGTAGACCGGCAGCCGGTGGACCTTCGTGAACGACGGCTGCACGCACAGGATATGCGCCGGAGAAGCTTGCAGGTGGTGAGGGTGGCGTTGCTGCTCGCGGAGGAAGAAACTCGCCGGAAAAAGCTCACGAACAGTGGTGCTGCTCGTCGGAAAAGGAGCTCCTCGCGGCGTGGTAGAGGGTGTCGCGGCGCGAAGGCTGCTCACGGCGTGGCAGAAGAGGGCGTCGCGGCGCGGCGGCATTCCTGCTGTGATGACGCGGCGCGGCGGAGGTCCTAAGCGCGGCGCGGTGAAACGCTGGTCGACGGAAGGTTCACGGTCAGAGGTGGTCTCGCCGTCGGGGCTCGCCTGGAGAAGTCGCTGCCTGACTGGGACCTCTCGAACAGTTGCTGAGCGGGCGGAAATCGCCGGAATTGCGACGAGTGCTCGCGGCGGATTTCCGGTGAAGGAGGAGATGACGATGGAGACCGAAATTTAACAGAGGGGAGGTGAGGATGATAATCTGCGACGCGAATAAACAAAAGAGGAGAAGAGACGATCAACTTCCTGGTTGCGCGAGAGAAGAGAGAGCGAGAGTTTGCGTGCTGAGGGAGAACAGATTTGGCTGCGGGAAAGAGATTTGAGAAGGAGAGAATAGATACAACACTTGTATATATAGGCTTTATGCTAGGTTTGACTATCTTTAATCACAAGAAAATCGCACATGCACACACATCACGCGTGAAAATAAAGAGGGAGGAAAATCTGTCGGGCCGGTCCCAACTCGGGTCGCGGGCTATTGTGGGCCGGGGCACCGGTTCAATACATATAGTTCTCTCGGGCTCAAACTCTCGATTTTATTTTGCCAAAATAAAATGACTCGATTTGCACGAATATTCTCGGGCTCATTATAAAATCAAACGCACGATAAAATAAACCGAATAATAAATATATTTTACATATATATTAATACATATTTACACATCATAAATAATAAATATAAATCATTTAGACAATGAGCACTTAATCACAATTAGGCAAATAATATTAAGACATTCAATATAAATAATAACATCACAATAATAATAATAATAATAATAATAATAATAATTACTTCAAATAAATCACAAATAAATGGGGTATTACAGTTGATATCCTCCAAAGTTGCTTGATCATTAAGGCTTGATTGAACAATTTGATATCTTGGAATCCCAGGCCACCCAATTCTTTTGATAGAGTTAATTCCTTCCAAACTTTCCAATGTATGCCTTTGGATTGGTCTTTCCCTCTGCTCCACCAAAAACTGGCACACAGACGAGCAATAGCTTTACATGTGCCCTTATAAATCTGAAAACAACTCATCACAAACACTGACAAAGCATCTAGAACAACTTTAATTAATGTTTCTTTCCTAGCAGTAGACAAAAATTTGTTCTTCCAGCTCACTATCGTATTTCTCACAGCCTCCACAACAAATTTAAAAGTCTCTAACTTAGATTTCCCAATACCCAAAGGGAGTCCTAAATACCTAGTGGAATTCTGGACTTTAATCCCCTCAAGAATGGTACACACACTCCTCTTCACCCCCTCAGAAGTGTTTTTACTGAAAAAATGGAGGATTTAGTGAGATTAACCTTCTGCCCTGTGAAAGCTTTATAAAGCCACAAAATATGATTTATCAAGTAAGCCTGATCAGTTGTAGCATGACAGAAAACCAGTGAATCGTCAGCAAAAAGCAGATGGGTCTCATTACTAATTCTCGACAACGTGGTCTCATTACTAATTCTCTCAGAGCATTCACAATGTATTAGGTTCAATTTTACATATGCGGCATATAAATGGGCTTAAGTCCTGAATGATATGTACAAACCCAAGTAAAAATAAAAAATAAAAAAGTCATTCAGTGCAAAAATAAAATACTAGGTCTATAATATCTGTCAACCAATAAAAATGCTCTAAAATATTTTCTATATTAAGAGAAAAATTAAATTAGGAATAAATGTTGACTGCTCAGTTTTGTACTTTGGTCCAAAATACACACAAGTGTGGACTTGGTCTCATTTTTTTATTGCCACATAAGTTAGGCATAATCCACTTTTAATTGTATTGGAAAATATTTTTTAATAGACTAAGTCTATTTCTACATGACATATGATATTTTTGTAAGAGACCCAAAGCATTGTGGGTGCTCTCATTTGTAGTTTTGGGAAATTTTTTTTAAATGTTTAATATTTTTTATTTGTTGCTGGATATTTATTTTTTGTCTGAAAAAATGTCCCACCAACCTCAATTTTTTGCATATGAGGAACCATTTTTCTCTTTTCATACCTAAATTTCTATTCATTTGTTGCCTTCCATCCACTTTCTCTCATCTCATGTCAATTGGTGTATCATAATTTATTTAATTGCAAATATGTCATCCATTCTGAAAAGAAAAATATATCGGCTTTAAGAGAAAATTATTGTAACTCACTGTTGTTATTATAAAATTTTAACACACTTAAGCAGATATCTCTATTTATTACAAAATAGGTTGGGAGCCTTTACATGCTAAAAATTGAGATAAGTGGTTGCCCCTTGTGGTCAAACTAATTACACGAGTAAAACAAATAGTTTATAAACCAACTAATAAGCGTGACGGAGTTTACGACAAATTGGTCATCACAAAAATGTTGTTTTACCAATTATCTTTGATTTTAAAATTAAAAGTCGTATTTTAACATTCCTGCGTGGAATCAAATTTTTACCACATAATTTATTTATTTTATTAATGTTTTTAGGTAAGTTTATGAACGCAAATTCTTTTTCCGATAGTATTTTGATGTAATTTTGGATCCCTTTGTTTAAAATTTAAGAGTATCATTTTCAAACATAAATACTTTGATATTATGGGCCAGTTGTGCATCGCACAACAGAGATTCCTAGTGTTTATAGAAAAACAAGAGAAGGAAAAAAAAAAAAGCTCATAAATCATAAAAACAAGAGAGGATAAAAAAAACTTATACTCCGTTTGTTTTGAAGAATTTGAAATCACTTGATTTCAAAATTTTTGAAATATAATTTTTTTTACTTGTACACTCCTTGAATGGATGTGTTGAAAATATTATAAATAAATTACCTAGCTCGCACCGATGATGTTGACTCGCAGTGGTGATGAATATAAATGATCGCGAAAGGCACGGTCATTTCAAATGACTAGATTCGAGGAGTCGTTTCAAATACTTTAAAATAATGAATAAAATACATGTAGCATGAATTTAAAATCTTTAAACTTTCATAAAACATGCATGAACATTTGAACTTGTAAATTTGAAATCTATAAGTTTCAAATTCAAATCCTTCAAAACAAAAGAACCTATATGAATTATAATTTGTTCTCGTGTGAAACCTGTATGAAGTTTCTACAGCTTGCCAGAAAACAAGAAAACAGCTCATATGCCGCAATTCATGTTTCCCATGCTTTCGTTTATTATTTGTCTAACCTTTTTCCTTAATATTTTTGTAAAAGAAAATAAATTAGCAGTCTGACTAATTTGACCTATGCTATTGACATGTGCTATCACATGGATGTATATAGTTTTCTTTGAGAAGTATCTCAGTTCTTTTACAATTATTATTATTGTTTTTTTCTTGGCACGATATCATCATCTTATTTAATAGCAGTCTAGGATGTGGTAATAGATCTGTCAACGGTACGCATTTCAACTTTTGCCGAAAACAAGAAAGATTTNTTAAAATTAACTTTTTACGAGTCGAATTGAATTGCACTTTCTAATTAATCGATTCTAGCAGCCCAAAGTAGAAAATATTTCTGATTATACCCCTACGATTTTACTTTATTTTTGGCCACAGACGACGCTAATTTAATGTGCCAAGTTTGAGATATACCAATTAAGTGAGTTGAAGTATTTCAATCGTCCAAGTTAAAGCCGACCACGTGCAAGAAAGGGATAGAAGGACTTTCGACGTGAGCACTCTGATACTCAATCTAGTATATTTCTTAATTACCAATGAGGAACATCTTTAGTCGATACCAAAAATTCTTGGTGTTGGTAAATGAAAATTAGGTGTATTTCTTGCTAATCCATCTTAAATTGTGTAGGATGCATTACAAGATATTAGCAACAAATTTGTTCCACTGTAACAATTTGTAAGGAGTGTATGTATAATCCTAGTGAAAAATACATATCCGTTGGCAATGCAACGGCAGTATTTTTGGACAAAAAATATCCTCCGTCAATAATTTTTCATTTAGTAATTATTTTACTTCTTATAATTTCAGGCCATCGCTAGCATTTAGAGTGGAGTTACGGGCTTAGATCATCTCCAGCGTAGTGTTATATAAGAGAATTACGCTGGAGTTGCGCCCAGTTATCTCCTACAGTACATCGCTAGAATTTTGCGCTAGACTAACGAAATGTACAATACATCTCTACATCTGGCGCAATACTATTTCTTTTTTTTTCTCTTTCTTTTATATATATATTTTGTGTAGATTTTCCTTCTTTAATATTTTTTTAATATATTTTGTATGATTTTTTTATGATATGTATATATATATATATATAATACATATATATTATTGATAAGTTTTTGTATAATGTAATATTAAATGTATTTATTATGTTATATAACTTTGTACTTATTCANCTACCCTAAAGTAGAGCTAATGACTGGAGATGGCCTTCCAACTTTAGAAAACAAGCCTCGGGTTTGGTTATTAACAAAATAAGTTTTGGGTGTGGTCCCCGAATGGATATGACAAACCCAATGCCTGTTGCATGTGGGGGTACACAACTTGACCAATAAAAAAGAAAACCAAAAAATATTTATAATTATAATCTGTCTCTTTGGTCCTTTGAAGCTGGCATATTTTGTCGCAAGGCCTTGCATCTATATAAATGGCTTCACACTTGAATTATTATTTCACATAGCTACTTGCTTTTCTTGGCATACTTTTTTTTTACCTTCTTTAGGAAAATGGCTTCAAAATCTGTGCTCGTTGTTCTAGCTTGTTTTCTACTAATTAGCTCTAAGGTATGTATGTTAATCACATTGCTTTATGCCGAAATGCTTTCGTTTGCTTAGGAAATTTGAAATAATCATAATTCATTTGGAGGTTCTCTTAGTAGTTATAAGGATAATATTACAATTTACAAAGGGATTCTTTTCCTTGTTATTTTCTTATTAAATAATTAACATAATGGGTATCTTTTTTGTGATTATTACTTTATGGAGGCATGTCTAAATCTAACATGAGCTAAGGCCTTACATGTTCTCTATATAGTAGATATCAATATGCACTCCTAATTTGTTTTGTTTCTATTTTTGTTAGGTTTTGTCAGAAACAGAAACTGAAGATGTTCATATTGAGGTAATAATCAACTTTTACTTCTTATTTAGAAGCACTTTTGAAAAAATCCATTTCTTAAATAGACTCGTTCAAAATGAATTTCTTCAAAAGTCCTCAATCCTTACTTTATAGAATTAACTTGTTGCAGAAAAAACTTATTCATAAGTCAATTCTTAATTCTTAATTATTCAAATGGATTTTTAGATTCAAAAGTGAAGTGTTCCAGAAAAACCCTTATTATTAATCACTTAGCTTATTATAATACTTCGAATACTAACGTTTGTATTTTTGTTGCCTTTCTTAATTTCATTTTTGCTCACTGTCCGAAGGTTATTTAATGTTAGAGTTCTCCATAAGGTTCAAAAACTGGTTCTCTCGATGATTCCAGATATAAATGTCCATAATCTAATTTATCAAAGAAAAAACAAAATGTAGTCTTTGAAATAATTAATTTGTCAAATATTTGTGGCTTATTCTTGGTGTACAGGGCACTACACTTGTAGCTCCCACATCGACTCCAACTTATAAAAGTTCACCACCACCACCACCTAAGCTCGTACCTCCGCCACCGGCAATTAAGGCACCAACACCACCTCCACCACTCTCCAAGCAGCCTCCTCCTCCTCCTCCTCCCTCTGTAGTACGGCCAAGAAACCCACAAGGTAACATATATATTCTTAGATGTCTATTCATTAAGATTAAATTGCAGTTTTAGTCCTGCTGGTGTAACGTCGTAGTATTTTTAATCTCAATATTCTAACATTTTGTCTTTTGGTCCCGTGATTTAATAGTTTGATGCAATCTCAGTATTTTGAGAACTGAAATTACAACCAATTTTCAAATATATAGATTTTTTATTAGCATCTAAAGTCATATAATCAAAATTTTTGTTGCATTTTCAATCCTGTACGTTGTTTAAAATTTTGTTGCGGTTTCAGTACTTTGAGAACTTAAATTACAGCAAAATATGAAATCATAGGACAAAAAAGCAAAATGTCAGGAACTTTGGGACTGAAATTGCTATGCTGTTAAACCAACATCATTAAAAATGTATTTTTAATGAAATAAAAAAATCTTACAAAATGTGGATCATTTGTTTGTGTGCACGCAGAGTGCTCTCCAGCGTGTGTAGAGAGGTGCAAAAAGCATTCAAGGCAGAATAGATGCATGAGAGCCTGCAAAACTTGCTGTATCAGATGCAAATGTGTTCCACCCGGCCAATATGGAAACAAAGAAATGTGCGGCACCTGTTATGCGGGCATGATCACTCGTGGAGGAAAATCCAAGTGCCCTTAGGAAATAATACCGACTTCCAAAAATAACATCACATTAATTAATTGCCTGCCACTTTTAATTCTCCATCACTTTTTAATCATTCATGTATTTCCTGTACGAAATATGTGACGTACTAGAACATTCTCACTCAACTTTCCTAATTTCTAGTTTTATTCAGTTTTCATCCTTAATTGTGACTTGCCCGATTTTGATCTTTATTTTTGCACCTTTAATCATTATAATTTGACCATTAATCATCCATGATAAAATAGAATTGACAAGTAATAAAATATTTTACTTTTTACGTTATTCAACCACAAGAGCCTCATTGAGTTCTTCGACTTGAAAATATTTTTATAAAAAAAGATTAAACAAATAATTAATGTTTAGTAGGGCTGTACATGTCGTGAATATTAGAGCATCTCCAATGCTCAATGTTTGTAGTGGTAAATTACATTTCACATCAACACATTTATTAATATCACAATTTTTCACCCTTCAATGTACAATGTGATCACAAATGTTGTGGTGATGTGGACATAATTAATAATGTCTACAATGTAGAGAAGAATGCGGTTCATCTACATTCTCCTCCACACTCTAGCTAGCCAATGAAGAGAAGAGAGAGAATTATTATTACCATTTCTACATTATTTAATTATTTAATTAATTTTATTAATCCATATTAAATTTTAACATTTGGTAAGTAGATAATATTGTAATTAGACTACATTGTGCATTGTAAATGATTTTTTAATTTAATAGTTGTGAACACAATATTTTTTTCTACATAGTTCACAATCTATTCAATATTTTGACATTTGTCAAAATTTATCCTATGACAACATTAGAACATTGGAAATGCTCTTACATAATCATCCATGAATGATAATTTTACGTTCGATGAGTCTCCAACATGTTTTACGTGAAAATTAATTCACGAAGTATTCAGTCATATAATTGTTAAGCCCCCATGCTACACTAATTGGCGAACCGAATGTTACATGAATTGCGCGTGGAGGTCACATAAATAATTTGACAACAAAGATGAAAAATTTATCTGAAACATGTAAATATTTGAGTTTAGAAAAGAAACCCCACCTAAAAAAGTGGTATGTAACCTTGAATGCAAGTGCAGGTGTAGATGCAATTTGTATGATTCTCAAATGTTCGATAATTCTACACCTCGAGTAATATCTACAAGTATTTATGTCCTAATTTAGATGAAAAAATAATCAATTGGATAAACCACATAAATTAGAAATAAATTTAGCAATTATTAATCCATTCCCTACACGTTATTCAGGCCCAAAAACAATGGTGCGTTCGTCCCAATCCTCATAGGTCCAGCTCAAACACACCAAAATCTCAAACAATATATATATTATATAATTACTAGGTGCTGCATTTAATAAATATTTAATAAAATTTATTTTTATTTCTTTTCAGAAAGTGTTACATTTTTTTAATTAATTACTCACTAATTTATTAAAACCGTTACACCTTAATATATATTTTTATTATTTAGTTTTTGGATTAGTTACTAAATTAGTTCTAAATTTGGTAGCAAAATATTCAAATGTGTTGGCACATTCAGAGTTGTAACCGTTATATTTGGTTGCATTGTTCGAAGAAAAATTTGTTTGGAACATATTTTTTTTTCTAAAAATCAGAAACACCAATAATTTTTTTTATTTATGTTAATTTTCTTAATATAGGCCACAAATATATAAATTATTTTATTCATGTTACTAATGTAAAAGTTGCATGGTTAAAATAAAATTTAAATCTCAATTAATTTTGAATGGTAAAAATAACTTAAGAAAAAGTAATAATTTTTATATGATAGAAGTACATGACTAATTAATAAATACAAACAAAAACGTGTTTTATATCTGTGCAAATGCACAGGATCAAATACTAGTTTGCAGAAAGTCTAAGCCCAAACCTTTTCCTATTCTTGTCCATCAATCTATTTGTCATCTTCAAATCCCAATTAATCTCCTGCAATTCCTCTCTACTGTATTTCATCTTCACCTTTCACGTGGTGTGTTTGTATACAAATATATTCGCTCAAAATAATTTTTTTTATTAATTAGAATTTATTTGAAAAAAGTAGTGTGGTTAGTTATTAGTGAGATTTTGATTTTATATTAACTAACATTTAAAATAAAATAATTAAAATTGATATGATATAAAAGTATGAGAGTGGTGATAGGAAATGATAATTAGTTAAAATTATGTGAGTGGATAAATAGTAAATTAAAGTTGATGTGATGTGCAAGAATGATTTGTTGATGTTATTTAATTATAATAAAAATACTGAGGATAGTAGGGTTGAGTTAAAGTTGAGTTAAATTTTGAGTATGAATTAAATAAGGATTAAGATACTTCATATACAAACACACCCTTTTGCATAACTCACATGAACTCACACACACACCAACACTCCATATGTACAACCTCTCGAATCTTGCTCTATCCTTCTTAATTTGGGCGATTGAGACCAGCGAGCATTGGAGAGAGGTACAGTTTCAAGTCTTGTGTTGGCGATATGTGGGAAGCGTACCGACAGAGGCGTCATGAGGAAGCCTTGCGACTCAAATGACTGGCAAGCGATGGCGACAGCCACCGAATACCCGAAAACAGTGATCGGCTGATATAGCCTAGAGGCTTACCCCAGCCCGTGAGCCCTAAAGCTTGAGTGCTGGTGTTGCTGGTTGGCTGAAGAGGCTATAAAATTGTCATTCCCCTCTTAGACGTCCGCAGAGAGTAAGGCTGAGCATGGGAATTGGAGAACTCCGAACTGTTCCAAAAATCGAACCGAAATCACTCCAAACGGAAAAATAATCGTTGACCGTGTATGTTTCTCTGAATAGAACCGAACCAAAAAAATAAATGGTACGGTTCTGGATTTTTTCACAAATAGCCGTACCGAGAACCGAAACGAACCGTCCCATACCGTACCGAACTGAAGAACCGAATTATAAAATTGGATGTGTGTTATTACTATATTTTATGTCAATTTTGATCCTATATAATTTGAGAATTTTTAAAATTCAAATAAAATATAGTAATAACAAATAAGCTCCACTTAATTTAATGCTTAGATACTTGACCTACAATTGAATTTTTTCTATTTTAAAAAAGTCAAAATATTTTCTTAAAAAAATATTTAAACTTTACATAAATTTGTCGATACTTAGTCTTATTCTATCTTATAACTAACATGGTATGGAAGGTTGTAGAAATATTATTTTAATAAAAAAATATATTAAAAATAAAATCTTTAGTATGATGAAGTATTGATGAATGTTGGATATAAAAAAAATATATAAAAATTAAAATATAATTAAGTGGTCATTCAAAATAATTTAAAAATAATTAAAAATCTCTGAATATCCGAACCGAATCAAACCAACATGAACCGTTCCGATAGTCTCGAATACCGAACCGAACCGAACCGAACCAAAAAATAAAACTCTCTGAATCGAATCGAACCGAACTGATTACTTGGTACTGAAGTGAATAAGATTTCACTCGGGCTCCTTCAACTCGAATGGCCACCGTACCTGCAAGAACCCAACGCCGGGAGGGGTCCCGGCGTCAGGCCTCCGACGCTCAAGTCAGAATCACTCCAAAACTCCAAATCTCAAGTGTATAATTATGAATGTAGAGAGAATGGGAGAATGAGATGCCTTAGCCCCTTTTATAGGGGGGGGGGTGTACCTTATGGCCCAAGTTGGGCTTGTCTAATCGGATCGTGCCACGTGTCTTGGTCATGTGTAGGCTTATTCTTCAGTATATTTCATTTTTATCCATTAAACCCGGTCTAGTATAGTATCATTTATCCAAATGAACACCGAATGACCACTAAGGTCAAAAACCGAGAGACCTTCCTCTAAGGTCGAACACCGAAAGACCTACTACTGAGGTCGAAAAACGAGTGACCCGCCACTGGGATCGAACACCAAAAGCCGAACGACCACTGAGGTCGAAAAACGAGTGACCCGCCACTGGGTCGAACACCAAAAGTCGAACGACCACTGAGGTCGAAAACTGAGTGACCCGCCACTGGGGTCGAACACCAAAAGCCGAACGACCACTTAGGTCGAAAATCGAGTGACCCGCCGCTGGGGTAGAACACCAAAAGCCGAGCGACCACTTAGGTCGAAAATCGAATGACCCGCCGCTGGGGTCGAACACCAAAAGTTGAACGACCACTGAGGTCGAAAATCGAGAGACCCGCCACTGGGGTCGAACACCGAAAGCTGAACGACCACTGAGGTCGAAAACCGAGTGACTCTCCACTGGGGTCGAACCTTGATTCCTAGAGCAGATTTATATGCTCCTCATTTGGCAATGTCGACTCTCCTTTGCTATCTCCCGATCTGCTTACTTTGGTAGATTTCCTCGATCAATCCCCGAAGTCTTGAATTTGAAAATTTGAACTCACGTCTATTGTTTCTCGACCATCATGTTCGAGCTCTCTTCATTCAAAGATAAACCTTTTCTACCACCTCGTCCTATCATCATCGCCCCCTTAGTTCAAAATTTTAAATTCAACCCTGCTGTTTATCCTCTCGAAAATCGAATGTCCTGACACCACACCGAAGTCGAAAGCCGAATTCGACAAAACCAAAATCAGGTAAAAACCATTGACCTGCCACCGAGGTCCTCGAATAATCTCTATGAATTGCACCAAATGAACTCCATCGGCCTACCACTGACGTCGAAAATAAAATTTAACAAAACCAAGTCAAGTAAAAACCATCGATCTGCATAACCTGAATCTGTGAACTAATTCAAGTGAACTCCATCCACCTGCCAATGAGGTCGAAAACCAATTTCAACAAAATCAAAACCATACACAAAATCAGGTAAAAATAATCGATCTGCCTCTGAGGTCTCCGATAGGCTCCATATCTTCAACGACCCAATACTAGGATCGACCAACCAGCCCGAAGGCCTTAGTCATGGTGGATTTTTTTCGTCGAACACATGCCCACCCTCGAAGGAGTGGTCGATACATGTGACCACCCAGCCTAACGGCCTTAGTCGTGGTCGATTTTTGTCGCGAACACATGCCCACCCTCGAAGGAGTGGTCGATACATGTGACCACCCAGCCTCATGACCATAGTCATGGTGGAGTTTTGTCTTCGAACACATGCCCACCCTCGAAGGAGTGGTCGATACATGTGACCACCTAGCCTCACGGCCTTAGTCGTGGTGGATTTTTGTTTTCGAACACATGCCCACCCTCAAAGGAGTGGTCGATACATGTGACCACCCAGCCTCACGGCCTTAGTCGTGGTGGATTTTTGTCTTCGAACAAATGTCCACCCTCAAAGGAGTGGTCGATACATGTGACCACCCAGCCTCACGGCCTTAGTCGTGGTGGATTTTTGTCTTCGAACACATGCCCACCCTCGAAGGAGTGGTCGATACATGTGACCACCCAGCCTCATGGCCTTAGTCGTGGTGGATTTTTATCTTCGAACACATGCCCACCCTCGAAGGAGTGGTCGATACATGTGACCACCCAGCCTCACGGCCTTAGTCGTGGTGGATTTTTATCTTCGAACACATGCCCACCCTCGAAGGAGTGGTCGATACATGTGACCACCCAGCCTCACGGCCTTAGTCGTGGTGGATTTTTATCTTCGAACACATGCCCACCCTCGAAGGAGTGGTCGATACATGTGACCACCCAGCCTCACGGCCTTAGTCGTGGTGGATTTTTATCTTCGAACACATGCCCACCCTCGAAGGAGTGGTCGATACATGTGACCACCCAGCCTCACGGCCTTAGTCGTGGTGGATTTTTATCTTCGAACACATGCCCACCCTCGAAGGAGTGGTCGATACATGTGACCACCGAGCCTCACGGCCTTAGTCGTGGTGGATTTTTGTCTTCGAACAAATGTCCAGCCTCAAAGGAGTGGTCGATACATGTGACCATCCAGCCTGGAGGCCTTAGTCATGGTGGATTTTTTGTCTTCGAACACATGTCCACCCTGGAAGGAGTGGTCATTACATGCGACCACCCAGCCCGGAGGCCTTAGTCATGGTGGATTTTTGTCTTCGAACACATGTCCACCCTCAAAGGAGTGGTCGATACATGCGACCACCCAGCCCGGTGGCCTTAGTCATAGTGGATTTTTGTCTTCGAACACATGTCAACCCTCAAAGAAGTGGTCGTTACATGCGACTACCCAGCCCGGAGGCCTTAGTCATGGTGGATTTTTGTTTTTGAACAGCTCGAATACTTCGACCTGCCACTGAGGTCGACAAGAAAACACACCAAAGACCACGAGACAGAATAGTAATTGATCATTTTCGTTAGTCCCATCAAATTCATAGTTATATCGAACAAGATAAAAAAAATCGAGCATAATTTTCAACCTCCCTTTCCTGTTTGTACACGACGACCTGTGTTGTTGTTTGCTCCATGCTTTTCAGTCCTCACCATAATCAATATCCACTCCACCTGCTCATGCATTTTCTTCAGCAAGAATTCAACAAATTCCATTAGTCTTATTTTATCCACGTCATCCAATTTGCAATCCCGATAGCGATATTAACAAGAGATGAATAAATCAAAACAATCATATTAGTCCATATGCTTTTATACCACACCTCAATCTACATGCAAGTCTTTTTACCACGATATGAAATCACATAAACACTCACTCAAATGTACAATCGGCCAGAATTTCTCAAAGTCATGAATTCAACAGACAATTACAAAAAACCATACTCTGCAGCTACAAACAATTATTAAACGAATGCACCAACCAAAAACTCTAATGAGTTACTCCAAATACCGAGCTCCTTCGTCATGACGACTCAAGACTGGTCAGCCTGAAGGCCTTAGTCATGCAAGATTTTTGTTCAAGCCTCCACAAACATCTCATTTTCTGCATTTTGTTAGTCACCTGAATAGTAATTTTAAACATATCCATATACACCACAACCCCAGCAACATTTCGCCCATAATATCCAAAACAATGAACATTTCTCCAAAAAAGCATGCTAAGAGACTCAATGTTTCAATAAATTGCGTCGGTCGAACTTGACCGCTCACAAGAGTTGGGGTTAATTTTATACCTAAATGTCGATAATACCACTATCCTACCTCTCCAAAAGAGAATGACTTCTGCCTTTGAAATTGCCACCGGCGATCGGCATCATCCAGACTCATCCCTCATTATCACCCTGCTTTGATGGATTCATGCTCGTTCACTTTGTCCTTGAAACTCCCCAACTCATCCGCCATAGCTTGTCCAGGCTCATGTTATTTCGTTGTTTCCTCGACAAAATTCAAAGAGATGTCATTATCCACATTATATTCACGTCATCCATTTTGCAATGCTCCACGCAAGAAAAACAAGAGATCAAATACAAATACCGCCATCTCCTCGATTTAAGACATGCTCGAGCAATGACATGCTAAAAAAATTATGAGTAGACAATTTAAGCAAAATTTCACACTTTTACATGAAAATCCAAATGAGAGGCTCTGAATATATCGACATATCAAATCATATAATGTTAATCCATCTCCTCGAGCCCACCAATAAAAATTGATAAATGCACCTGTAGCGCCCCGTTTACTTTATGGATTATTTGGGATTTATTTAGTATTATTTTTATTATTATTATTATTATTATTATTATTATTATTATTATTATTATTATTATTATTATTATTATTTATTTAAATGCCTATTTGTCTTCAAATGCCTAAATGCCTAGTATTATTAGTAATAAATAATTAATGTGTGATATATATATGTTAAGTAGTAGCCGAATTTTATTTTTAAAATTGTCGAGCGAACCGAGCCATTTTATTTTGGCTAAATCGAGCCCGAGAACCCAGAATCGAGCCTTATTATTTTTCAGCCCAAAAGAGCTAAATATTCTGGCCTTTTTGTCCAAGTACTATCGGTCCATTTAAGCCCGTATATTCCCGGCCCACTTTATTGTACAATTGGGGCCCAAATAGCTTAAAGAGTTTTGGCCCGTTAAATTAAACGTGTGATTCCCACTCGCCGCAATTGAGCAGAAAAACCTAAGTCTCATCTATCTCGCTTTCTCTCTTGCTCTAGACCTAGCACGACCACAGCCATCGAGATCTGTTTTCCTCTCCCATCTCTCGCGATCTCGACCCTCACGCAAGAGCAGAGAAAAGAATTTTTGTCGTCATCTTCTTCTTCTCCCCCTCACTTTCAAAATTGATCGCCGCCATCACCATCCTCTCATCATCATCGTCGGTAGGTCCTCATCACGTCACGGCGAGCCCTCCTCCAACGACCTCCCTTGTCCGCGCAGGCGACCACCATCGACGCCGACGACTCTCCATCGCGAACCGCTGCTGCAACACTCCCCGTGCGCCGTCGCTCCTCCGCGCACCTACAACTCCGGCGAGTTTTCCCCGCGCCTCATCCAGCCGACACCGCGAGCAGGTCCTTGCTGCTCCGCCTCTGTCCACGCACAGAAGTCGCCGGCGAGCTTTCCCTCTCGCTTCACGATCATCAACAGCACCTCCGGCGAGCCCGTCTCCTCTGCGTGCGACCATTGTCCGATGCTCCTCCGCACGCCACCGCGAACCAGCAGAAGTCCGGCGAGTTCTCCCCTTCGTGAGCATCCCTTTGTGGTCTCTGTTCGCAAGTTCCAGCGTTCCCGTTCGAGCAGCAGTTCCGGTGACCATTCCCGTGAGCAGCCCTTCTCCGTTCGAACAGCACCTCAGCGGCAACCTTGGACGTCGAGCAGCACCTCTGTCCACGATCCCGAGCCGCTGTCCCCCTTCGCGAGTCGAGCAACCGCCGCCTAGCCCGCGAGCTCGCCTTTCTCTTTCGTTCCGTTTTCCGAGTTTTCCCGAGAACGGTACCTAGTCGATCTCGTCTCGTTTAAATCGTTTATGTTATTTATGAATATGTTTGATTTGTGATTTGATGTGCGAGATGTGTATATTGTGCGATTATGTTCGATATGATATTTGGTGAAAGATATGATTTTATGTGTCGTTTATGTTGTTCGGGATCTCTTCAATTATGAGAAATTGAACGAGACCTCGAAAGTCGTGTAAGTCAGTGGATATTGGAACGAGGTCGAGTCCTTGGCCTTATGGGAAGGCCTCGGACGAGAAATTTTATGTTATGAATTAATTGCTAAGTTGTCGAGCATATATGTCGCTGTTTTGGTGTTTGAATTTTTAAAAATCGCGCACTTCTCGGAATGACTTGAAATTTTGAGGGATATGTAATATGTTCATTGTCGGCCTTTGGTAAACATTTCGTAATTTTTAGAGGCCTGTAGCTATTTTTAATAATTAAAGTGAATCCTGATCAGAATAGTGTTTAATGCTTAATAAATTGGTTTGTGTTTGAAATGAGCTGAAATTTTAATATGTTGTGCCTCCTAATTTGTATATGTGTTGTGTTTAGTTTTTAGAATTTTTGGACTGAATTTGATATGGTTAATGATTTGTTTTCGGTTTCTACTGAAAGTTGTATGATTTATTAAACATCGGTTCTTTATTGAAAAATTCTGAAAGTTTACTAAGATGCTTATTTTATGTGTAGAACCATTCTGTTAAAAGATGGGAATTTTTGAAATCCATTTTGATTCGGTTTTGATTTAAATTCGATAAACTGCTGAATCTCGTATGAATTTTTAAAAATAGTAGCAGTTAATGTTAAGGGATGAGATTTTTATACATGGACTGTAGCAGGCTGTATGTTGTTATGTTAAATTTGCAAGTCCTGATTCGTTCATTAAGTTCAAGTATAAATTGATGTTCCTGTTTTGTTGATATCTTGTTTGAATTTTATAAAATTATGTATAACGAGTTTGAAGCTGAAAATTTGTGATTTTACATGTTTCTGGGAGATGTAATTTTGTATAAAATTTCAGAGCTTAAGTCATAGGGTAGCCTGACCATCTATTTTCATGTGATTAATGATTACTATTTTCGAAACATGATTTTGAAATGAAAAGTTGGGAATCGACTTGCTTTTCGTTTTGATGTGAGTTTGACTTGGTCAATCCTTAGATGGATTTATGTGAACTCCCTTATGTGGTTTGGTGGAGTTTAGTACCGAGCCTTAATGTTCCAACATCCACAGAACTTCACGAACTACTTAGTCGAAATAAGTTCGACTAGGTTTGTTTTGTGTTTTCCGTTTAAAGTCAAGATAGATGTTGATTGTAGCATCTTGACTCAATGTAGGTAATTGAGGAGTCCAGCCTCGACCTACTTCCATTGCTTTGAGTTATTATCAATCCGGAATCCAGGTGGGTTGTTATTCTAAAATTACCTGTGCAATGTGTGTTTAAATATATTTTTCTGATTTGGCGTGATCTATGTATGAACGTGAATATGTAGCCTATCGATGTGAGCTATTATGATGGCCATCGGTACGGTTGTCCCCGTCGATGTAATACGGTTGTCTTATGAGGCAAGTCTCCTTAAGACCTATTATGAAAGGCCGTGTCCTTGCGTGGCACGTACTCTCGCCGTTAGGGTAATGAATCCCCTTTCCGCGACTATTATGAAAGATGTGCACAGGTGTATTTATGTTTATGTTGGAGATGTGACATATGTGATATTGTTTATGTTCATGCTGCGACCATGCCTATTTAACATATTACTATATGTGCATTGCATAGTGTGAGTACGATATTTAACTGTACTCACTCCCACCTGCTCGTAACTGATGCAGGTTAAGCAGTGGCGCGTGACGAGACAAGACGGGTGGTGGTCATTGCTTATTATGCTTATTAAATTGCTTCCGCTTATTTATGAACTATGTTGGTATTGAACTTGTTTGGATTGGATTTTGAACTTGTTCATTTTGGCAAACTTTCGGATTTGGTTTACGATGAAAAACCCTACTTGATATACGATTGAGTATGATCTGATGTTAAATTTATCGATTTGTGGTTAATGAAAACCGTTGAAAAATCGGGTAATGAATCCCCGTAGTTCAGTTATGATTTGAACTGTATTTATGAAAGGAATGAGTAACGTCAAAAATTTATGATTCGAAAAATAAGTTTCAAAAATTTTTACCTTGATTTTCGGAAAAGCCATGGATTTTCTTTAAAAATCGATCGGGGCGTTACAGTTTGGTATCAGAGCCAGTCTGCGTTTCTGTAGACTGGCATGTATGCGAAAGTATGTTTATGTGCTTAGACCTTATGTTAAGACCACTCGTCTTCGTCATGCCATGCTGCTTAAGGTATGCGTTTAAGTAAGTATCAATGAAAATACTTATGTTATGAAATGTGATTTTGTATTCTTACTTAAGTAGTTGTAAGACTGTTTATGATATGACATGTTGAAATTGGGGCTTAGGATCTATCCACCTTTAATGAGATTGAACTCTAGTGTTTGATGTTGAACTCTAGTGACGTAGAGTTGAGTTCGGACTCTAGAGGTTCCTCGTTATGAGTTTCAGTATGTTGTTATCGAGATAAGTTATGCCCATAGCAGTTTCCCTTGCTATATAATTATATTCAATGTCTTCAAGTGAGGACCCGGTCAATTAGAACCGAGAATGTATTTGCCCTCTTCGGACCTTTGCCAGGTTTCGAAAATAATGAGATGAGTCGATGTTTTATAGGTTGTCAGTATCATGGAGGTTCATGGCCTCTGTTCAACCTCTGGTGTGTTATGTGTTTGGTATCTCTTGTGTCTTAGTAAGGGTGGATTCATGCTAGCTCGAAGCATGGTTAGTCAGATAAGAGATAAGGATTATGTGATTTATTGATTCCCCTTTATGTGATATGATGAGATGAGTGTATTAGGTTGAGAGTCTCGTTTATATCATGATAGGTTTGGTCAGGTTCATGTGATGTATATGTGATCTTCGATGATTGAGGTTGATTTTATGTATTAATGTGAATTGTTATATATATTATCAAACCAAAAGATGTAATAATTCAAGTGAAAGGCATAAGACTTTATTTTTCTATCCTGTTTAATAAGACCGAGTAGGACCTTGGACAACGTGTTTGATGATATATCGAATGTTTAAGTCTTAAAGTATTGATATCGAGGCTATGTTGTTGTGTGATCATTTTGAGTTGATGAAGGCATGAAAACTCAACTTTTCGAGCTTCAGTTAGGCTCTGTTTTTGTCGAACAAGATGATGTTTCTTGGAAAAGTGTTCTTCATGAGATTTGTAGTACTCTTAATGAAGTTTTTGTGAGTTTTTGAATTTTGTGATTTAGAGTTGAAATGGATTTTACATGAATTTTCAAAGTTAGACAAGCATGCAGTTTTTATAAACTCAGACAGAAACTTTGACTTTAATTTATGACTGTTTTTTATGATCTTAACGTGCCAGCGTGAAAATATATTCTTCATGAATCATGTAGTACATGTTATAAGCTTTCATTAGGAGTTGAAATCATGCAATTTGGAGTTTTGGTTGATTTTATATGAGTTTTCTAAGTTGGTATTATGCCCAGAATTTTGAAGCAGTGGCTGTGTGTATGAATGAAATATATGTTCTGAATTGATGCCTTTAACGTGAGGATATGTAGACATTCTCTTTATGAAATTTGTATCTTTCCTTGTCTAGTTTCTTTAGGTTTTGAGTTTATATGATTTTAAGTTCTAGTTGATTTTATATAATTTTTCTAAGTGGGATGTACACCCAGTTTTTATGAAACCAAGATTTTGTTTAAGTGTTGAATATGTGCTCTGTTTAGATGACCTAAACGTGTTTTTATGAAATAGTCTTCTTCATAAAATTTGTATATTTCCATGTGTAGATTATTTAGGTTGTGAGTTTGTATGAATTGGAGTGGTGTATCTTGAGTTGTTGCTATTTTACTAAGGTGCTGTATTTTCGAAAAATTGTTCTCTGGTTGTTTTTGCAAATTAAACGTTTTATATTAAAACTTGTTTATAATGTTATAAATGGCCAATGTAGTCTTCCAAGAAGTTGTAGAGAATTGAGTTAGCTACCTTGGGGTTTTTGAATTTCAATAATATCATGTCTGTAGCTTCGGTTATTGTGCATACACTGAGAACCTGTCAAGCTGTATATCTTTATTTATCCACTGCACCCATGTTTTGGATGTTTGCTGTATTATGTGCATTAAAATGACTTTATCTGCCTAAGTGTTCTTCATGAAAGTAATAGGGGCATGAGTTAGAGATATTTTCCAAGTCGTTTCATCATGATATAATCTGTAGACTGAAAGTTATATGCATTTTAATTCAACACGCATGCTGAAAATTTGTGCTAGTTCATGTTTAGGTTTTCAAAATGAATTGTGAATTTTCAAAAAATTAGCTTTTCGTCAATTTTCATGTATATGTGTCCTATGTGTCTTAATCTGATTGGTATTATTGAGTTAGCTGCAAACACTTGCGAGAGAAGCTTTACGCTAGATCTCGAAGTGTGGAAGCTATAAGTTCTATATGTGGTCGAACTCGTTTAGGACCGCCGACACGATTAGCTACCCGAGTAAAAGCTGTCGTCACGGCCGACATTGTTAGTCGGAATGGTCAAGCGAGTTAACAATTCTAATGTTCGGCGATGACCGCCGAGGTTTGGATTTTTCCGAGCAGTGATGTCAATGTTTGATTTCTATGGGAGATTGTAGCTCAACAGTAATGCTTAAACTGTTGTAGTTTGAGAAGTCTTGTAAGGAAGCCTTTTTCCTATCTAAGTACCTAGGATTATGAACCGGACATTGAAATTTCTGGTGTGTACCTTAACTGAACGCCGAACCTGGATGGTGTAGCCACGTGAAGTGGTGGTCGAGCCGCATGCCCGTGCTGGGAGACGTAAGGCCAACTGCAGTGGCCGACCGTTGACTCGCACGAGAGCTGCCGCTGCCATCACCGAACGCAGGAACTCCCCAGGCAATGTGTACGGCCAAACCTCGATCTTGCAGCTGGTCTCTGAATAGGTGCATGCACACGTCCCGGCGCCCCGCTTATGCAGCGCCTGTGTGTGTGTCATCTCTCGGGTGACAGTGCCTTAAACCCCAAACTAAACCGTTGTATGAAATCCCTAATCAACGACTCTCGATATGTGAGACTTGTCGATTAGTTTTCCTTTATCTTATGCGAAATTCTCTCGAGATAGCGAGATTTAGGTCCCTCATCATTTTCGGGCAGTGTCCCAAGTCTCGATTGGAGGCTATGTATACTTCGTAGGGATCGAGACCGACGAAGAGGGAGAGAGTATTGGTATTAGATCGTTATTATGGGAATATCGAGCATCCCTAATCGTGAGACCGATTTTGCGATAGGAGATTGTTTTCGAACATCTAGTCGATAATTCCTAAACCGCATTCGAGGCATTATTCGAATCGGCAAGGGAAGAGTTGTTGACAACGGTATCCAACAGAGCCGGGTGTTCTGTAAGTATCGGTGTTGAGGATATAGTGCTTTTGTGGATTGTTAGCCTATCCGTATGAGATTCCGTGGCGGCCTGTTTTATAAGGACGCACGGATCATGTCGTTGTAGTAATCGAGTTTTCTACCGTAACCCGGGCACGAGATGGAAGCTCGATACAACAAGTTAACCCTATATGTTGTTTTCGTTGGAGTATGCTATCGAGACACGAAAGGACCGGTTAGGGTCTTGTGTATTGATAGATGAGTAGAGTGTGAGAATACTTTACCATGGGGAAGTACGCTGGTAACGATGGTTATCTAGCGACAAACCTAAGGGTACCATGCGAGGTGGCTGGTACGAGTAGAGGTGGAGTGTGCCGTTGTCTGGTTACAGCCACGCCTGCGCAGCCTATTTTGACTCTTGACCAAGTCGATGATTTAGCCTGATAGTGGACTCCACCACCGGAACTCGCGAGGATGCATGACACGTTCTGTGCCTCTTGATGGAGGAAACGTGTGCGTGATCTCGGGGTACATGTGAGATGTGACGAGCTGCGTGATAGGCAGAACCCTATCTGTTTGAAGGTACCGGTGTCTTTCAGAAAAGACCGGGAGGGGTACTCGTCAAAGTCCAGTGGTGAATGTCAAGACAAGGCGACTTGGGAGGAGGGGGACCGAAATTCGGAGGAGATACCCGAATTTCATGTGTTGATGTTTTCCCCTCTTATTCTCAATTGTATTTGTGTCGTAGTTTGTATTTCGAATTCCGAGGTCGGAATTCTTTGTAAGCTGGGTAGACTGTAGCGCCCCGTTTATTTTTAAGATTATTTGGGATTTATTTAGTATTATTGTTATTATTATTATTATTATTATTATTATTATTATTATTATTATTATTATTATTATTATTATTATTTATTTAAATGCCTATTTGTCTTCAAATGCCTAAATGCCTAGTATTATTAGTAATAAATAATTAATGTGTGATATATATATGTTAAGTAATAGCCGAATTTTATTTTTAAAATTGTCGAGCGAACCGAGCCATTTTATTTTGGCTAAATCGAGCCCGAGAACCCAGAATCGAGCCTTATTATTTTTCAGCCCAAAAGAGCTAAATATTCTGGCCTTTTTGTCCAAGTACTATCGGTCCATTTAAGCCCGTATATTCCCGGCCCACTTTATTGTACAATTGGGGCCCAAATAGCTTAAAGAGTTTTGGCCCGTTAAATTAAACGTGTGATTCCCACTCGCCGCAATTGAGCAGAAAAACCTAAGTCTCATCTATCTCGCTTTCTCTCTTGCTCTCGACCTAGCACGACCACAGCCATCGAGATCTGTTTTCCTTTCCCATCTCTCGCGATCTCGACCCTCACGCAAGAGCAGAGAAAAGAATTTTTGTCGTCATCTTCTTCTCCTCCCCCTCACTTTCAAAATTGATCGCCGCCATCACCATCCTCTCATTATCATCGTCGGTAGGTCCTCATCACGTCGCGGCGAGCCCTCCTCCGACGACCTCCCTTGTCCGCGCAGGCGACCACCATCGACGCCGACGACTCTCTATCGCGAACCGCTGCTGCAACACTCCCCGTGCGCCGTCGCTCCTCCACGCACCTACAACTCCGGCGAGTTTTCCCCGCGCCTCATCCAGCCGACACCGCGAGCAGGTCCTTGCTGCTCCGCCTCTGTCCACGCACAGAAGTCGCCGGCGAGCTTTCCCTCTCGCTTCACGATCATCAAGAGCACCTCCGGCGAGCCCGTCTTCTCCGCGTGCGACCGTTGTCTGATGCTCCTCCGCACGCCACCGCGAACTAGCAGAAGTACGGCGAGTTCTCCCCTTCGTGAGCATCCCTTTGTGGTCTCTGTTCGCAAGTTCCAGCGTTCCCGTTCGAGCAGCAGTTCCGGTGACCATTCCCGTGAGCAGCCCTTCTCCGTTCGAACAGCACCTCAGCGGCAACCTTGGACGTCGAGCAGCACCTCTGTCCACGATCCCGAGCCGCTGTCCCCCTTCGCGAGTCGAGCAACCGCCGCCTAGCCCGCGAGCTCGCCTTTCTCTTTCGTTCCGTTTTCTGAGTTTTCCCGAGAACGGTACCTAGTCGATCCCGTCTCGTTTAAATCGTTTATGTTATTTATGAATATGTTTGATTTGTGATTTGATGTGCGAGATGTATATATTGTGCGATTATGTTCGATATGATATTTGGTGAAAGATATGATTTTATGTGTCGTTTATGTTGTTCGGGATCTCTTCAATTATGAGAAATTGAACGAGACCTCGAAAGTCATGTAAGTCAGTGGATATTGGAACGAGGTCGAGTCCTTGGCCTTATGGGAAGGCCTCGGACGAGAAATTTTATGTTATGAATTAATTGCTAAGTTGTCGAGCATATATGTCGCTGTTTTGGTGTTTGAATTTTTTAAAATCGCGCACTTCTCGGAATGACTTGAAATTTTGAGGGATATGTTATCTGTTCATTGTCGGCCTTTGGTAAACATTTCGTAATTTGTGGAGGCCTGTAGCTATTTTTAATAATTAAAGTGAATTCTGATCAGAATAGTGTTTAATGCTTAATAAATTGGTTTGTGTTTGAAATGAGCTGAAATTTTAATATGTTGTGCCTCTAATTTGTATATGTCCTGTGTTCAGTTTTTAGAATTTTTGAACTGAATTTGATATGGTTAATGATTTGTTTTCGGTTTCTGCTGAAAGTTGTATGAATTATTAAAAATCGGGTCTTTATTGAAAAATTCTGAAATTTTACTAAGATGCTTATTTTATGTGTAGAATCATGCTGTTAAAAGATGGGAATTTTTGAAATCCATTTTGATTCGGTTTTGATTTAAATTCGATAAACTGCTGAATCTCGTATGAATTTTTAAAATAGTAGCAGTTAATGTTAAGGGATGAGATTTTTATACATGGACTGTAGCAGGCTGTATGTTGTTATGTTAAATTTGCAAGTCCTGATTCGTTCATTAATTTCAGGTATAAATTGATGTTCCTGTTTTGTTTATATCTTGTTTGAATTTATTAAAACTATGTATAACGAGTTTGAAGCTGAAAATTTGTGGTTTTACATATTTCTGGGAGATGTAATTTTTTATAAAATTTCAGAGCTTAAGTCGTAGGGTAGCCTGACCATCTATTTCATGTGATTAATGATTACTATTTTCGAAACATGATTTTGAAATGAAAAGTTGGGAATCGACTTGCTTTTCGTTTTGATGTGAGTTTGACTTGGTCAATCCTTAGATGGATTTATGTGAACTCCCTTATGTGGTTTGGTCGAGTTTAGTACTGAGCCTTAATGTTCCAACATCCACAGAACTTCACGAACTACTTAGTCGAAACAAGTTCGACTAGGTCTGTTTTGTGTTTTCCGTTTAAAGTCAAGATAGATGTTGATTGTAGCATCTTGACTCAATGTAGGTAATTGAGGAGTCTAGCCTCGACCTACTTCCATTGCTTTGAGTTATTATCAATCCGGAATCCAGGTGGGTTGTTATTCTAAAATTACCTGTGCAATGTGTGTTTAAATATATTTTTCTGATTTGGCGTGATCTATGTATGAACGTGAATATGTAGCCTATCGATGTGAGCTATTATGATGGCCATCGGTACGGTTGTCCCCGTCGATGTAATACGGTTGTCTTATGAGGCAAGTCTCCTTAAGACCTATTATGAAAGGCCGTGTCCTTGCGTGGCACGTACTCTCGCCGTTAGGGTAATGAATCCCCTTTCCGCGACTATTATGAAAGATGTGCACAGGTGTATTTATGTTTATGTTGGAGATGTGACATATGTGATATTGTTTATGTTCATGCTGCGACCATGCCTATTTAACATATTACTATATGTGCATTGCATAGTGTGAGTACGATATTTAACTGTACTCACTCCCACCTGCTCGTAACTGATGCAGGTTAAGCAGTGGCGCGTGACGAGACAAGACGGGTGGTGGTCATTGCTTATTATGCTTATTAAATTGCTTCCGCTTATTTATGAACTATGTTGGTATTGAACTTGTTTGGATTGGATTTTGAACTTGTTCATTTTGGAAAACTTTCGGATTTGGTTTACGATGAAAAACCCTACTTGATATACGATTGAGTATGATCTGATGTTAAATTTATCGATTTGTGGTTAATGAAAACCGTTGAAAAATCGGGTAATGAATCCCCGTAGTTCAGTTATGATTTGAACTGTATTTATGAAAGGAATGAGTAACGTCAAAAATTTATGATTCGAAAAATAAGTTTCGAAAATTTTTACCTTGATTTTTGGAAAAGCTATGGATTTTCTTTAAAAATCGATCGGGGCGTTACAGCACCAAATACACGTCAAGCATTATCATGAAATAACCTCAACTCGAAATCACGACCCGCATTTTTTTTTGAATCAAATAATTTATCCACAAATAAATCAAAGATCTCCACGAATAAATCAGATAATATCTTCTCGAACAAATCAGATAATATCTCCTCGAACAAATCAAATATCTCCACGAATAAACCGAATAATATCTCCTCGAACAATTTAAATAGTGCTCCATAAATAACTCCAATATTACTCCACAAGTAAATCAAATAATGCTCCACAAATAAATCAAATATAATCACGAACAAATCAAATATATCCCCGATGAAATCAAATATATCCACGACCAAATCAAAGATATCCACCACCAAATCAAATATATCCGCTGCCAAATCAAATATATCCACCACCAAGTCAAATATATCTGCGGCCAAATCATTTCTCAACTTTCACCAATTTAAAAATCCTCAAATCTCCAAATTTTTCATTTTCAATCAAACAATTTCTCCAATTTCACCAATTTAAAAATCCCTCGAGCCCATAATTTAAATTAATTTCATACCTTAATGATGAGAATGTTATCTCAAATTAGCTCACCGTCCGCCTCGTATCGTTTCGGACTCACCATGAGCTCACCTTGACTCCCGGACACTTGTTGGACTATCTGCAGGTCAATTTGGAAGGCCTAGGGGCGCTGTACAATCGTTAGACCAAGCTATACGCTTGTTGGGCTCTCAATGGGCTGCATACGGACTCCTAGGTTGTGGGTTGAGAGTTGGGTCGTCACACTGGCCTGGTAGAAGGCTGAAACTGGCGCTGGCTGATGGTTGGGCTCGTGGGCCAGATGCAGTGAGATGAGCGGGCTGAGCCTGGGCCGCACGCGGGCCACACGCGGGCCGCATGCGGGCTAAGACTGTGAGGGCTGCGGGCCGTCGCGGGCTGGGGATGGCCAGCGAATTTTTTCTCTCCTCTTGCGCGAACTGGGCTGGGGGTGCAGATGTTGCGCCCTTCCTGTTGGGCCACTCGGGCTGAACGCTTGACCTCCTCGTGGGCCAAGCAGCGGGCTGTTGGAGTACAAATTCGGGCCTCCCTTGCTGGGCCACGGGTTGCTGGGGGTGGGAACATCGGCGGCTGCAACTTTGCTGGAAATACATGGCCGGAAAAAGACGCCGACTCCGACAAATGCCACCGAACGTAGGTGCGCCCCGGCGAGGGCGTTTCGATGGTGTCCTAGATTAAGAGTGGTTCACCGGAAATATGAAGAAGATGACCGGAGGTTGACCAATAATCTCCTAGATCCAATAACTTTGACCTGCAAATCGACGGCCTTCTTGGAGGAATTTTCGCATGAAATTTTAAGGGGAGAACGAGCGAGAGAAGAGCTTCACGATGATGTAGATGTTTTTCCAATCGGAGGTTTTTCCGCGGTGGCCGACAGCGGCGGCGGACGGCGGCGTCCGGCGGAGGTGACAATCTAGAAACTTGCCTCGACGAGAGGATTCCAATGGTGCTCCCGGATTTTCCATAGCCCTCACGTATCGCCAGAAAAACGCCTTTGAAGGTCGAATGTTGACCAAAATTCACTAGATCCGGAATGTTTGACCGGCGAAATCGATGGCCTTCCCGGATCATTTTCGAATGGGATTCTAAGGAGAGATTCACCTCGACGAGATCTACCCATTGACGTAAACATTTTTACGACCCGAGCACGTTGGTCGACTGAGTAGAAGGAGGATTTTCATAATTTTTCAATCGGAACTCCGTTTGGATTTTTCCCCAGGTCCTACAGACGGCACCAATGAAGTGAATAAGATTTCACTCGGGCTCCTTCAACTGGATCGGCCACCGTACCTGCAAGAACCCAACGCCGGGAGGGGTCCCGGCGTCGGGCCTCCGACGCTCAAGTCAGAATCACTCCAAAACTCCAAATCTCAAGTGTATAATTATGAATGTAGAAAGAATGAGAGAATGAGATACCTTAGCCCCCTTTAATAGGGGGAGTGTACCTTATGGCTCAAGTTGGGCTTGTCTAATAGCATCATGCCACGTGTCCTGGGCATGTGTAGGTTTATTCTTCAATATATTCCTTTTTTATCCATTAAACCCGGTCTGGTACAGTATCCTATATCATCTAGTCCCCCCCACTCTGGTCGTGTAAACATGACTCGATCCAAGAGTGAAATGCCTTTTCGGGCTGTTTCCGTCAACCTGCCACTGAGGCTATAATTTGAATAAATCATCGACCACCACATAGTCAGTAAATCTCCAAATGAGCATCAGGACCCCAAATGAACACCGGAAGACCTACTACTGAGGTCGAAAAACGAGTGACCCGCCACTGGGGTCGAACACCAAAAGCCGAACGACCACTAAGGTCGAAAAACGAGTGACCCGCCACTGGGGTCGAACACTAAAAGCCGAACGACCACCGAGGTCAAAAACCGAGTGACCTGCCACTGGGGTCGAACACCAAAAGCCGGACGACTACTTAGGTCGAAAACCGAGTTACCCGCCGATGGGGTCGAACACCAAAAGCCGAACGACCACTTAGGTCGAAAACCGAGTGACCCGCCGCTGGGGTCGAACACCAAAAGCTGAACGACCACTGAGGTCGAAAACCGAGAGACCCGCCACTGGGATCGAACACCGAAAACAGAACAACCACTGAGGTCGAAAACCGAGTGTCCCTCCACTGGGGTCGAACCTTGATTCCTAGAGCAGATTTCTATGCACCTTATTTGGCAATGTCGACTCTCCTTTGCTATCTCCCGATCTGCTTACTTTGGTAGATTTCCTCGATCAATCCCCGAAGTCTTGAATTTGAAAATTTGACCTCACGTCTATTGTTTCTCGACCATCATGTTTGAGCTCTCTTCATTCAAAGATAAATTTTTTCTACCACCTCGTCCTATCATCAGGTACGGTTCCGGAGATCGAATTTTAGTGATCTCCGAATACCCATGCTCACCCCTAGCAGAGGAGTGATACCCTAGTCGGGTATCACGAAAGAGCGTGTGGGAGAAGCGGGAGTCCAGAGGGAAAAACCATNATACAATGTTTGGTACATTTATCGCATCTCATAATAATTAGAAGAAGAAGAAAAAGAAAAAAAAAAAAATTGCTATATATACACGTCATCACTGACAAGTAATTTGAGAAAAAATAAATAAAGAAAGAAAACAATTCGGTCTCACCAAGAAAAGTAACACATTGTAGGTTTATTTATTTTAATTAACAAATTAATACAATATACATCCTAAATATTTTTTATCAGTTATGCATTAGAATTCAAATTTTTCATAATAATCAAACAACTTTAATTTAGCAATTGCCAAAAAAATAAATCACTTCTATAATCAAAAGATGTTTCTAATTTGCATCTAAGGCATTATAATTTATTTAGCATACTAGCAGTGGAAATATATTTTACACGTATTTCATTATGTAAAGAAATCAAAATAAAAGAATGATAAAAAAATTTAATCATGTTTGACAGTGATATACAAATAAGCTAAAATTTTAAAGAATAATTAGTATATTTTAATTTTATTATTTGGACATTAGTAAAACTATATATTTGGTCATTAACTCTTAAATCGTAAATGATTTTAATTTGAAAAATAATTATTTTTTATATAATTAAATAAAGCATATGATAAATTATATTGACAAAGATTAATTCACCAACTTGATTTTCGCATGATTAGTTAGAAGAAAAAAATTTCCCAACATGTTACGATTTTCTATGAACATTTTAAGATGAAAAGTCAATATTTTTTTAAAAATATAATAATAATATGGTTAAAAATTTTTTCAAGTTTATCTTGATTAAAATATCATCAACATGAATCACCAAAGATCAATTTATAGTTTATTATATGAATATCAATGAAATTATTGCAAATGTTAGTAAAATTGTTCAAGAAAATAATATTTTTGACCATCTCGGATTTGTTCGGATTTGAAAACATGTATATGCCAATATTCTCATAATTTTTTTGTTATTGTTCTTAATAAATCTTGTTCTCTTATAGATAGATACATTATTATTATTGAAGTCTTATCCATGGACTATAATTAAAAAAACAAACAGCTCAATGTGGTGTATTGTGTCAAATGGATAGAGTAGGAAAACATGTTAAAATATTATCAAGCACAACACCAAAATGTAACCAAACAGACACTGACAATGATAAGTTAGAACAACCCCAAGACTGCGTTACTCTGGCATTTTACGTTAAGAGTTTTTACAAAAATGTCGTCCAACATTGCGCTACCTCTCTACACTACTTAAAGTTATGATGATATTGCGCTACATACGGCACGATACTATCATTATTCTACAATTTTCATTTATTTTTTTATTAATTTTATATTTTATGTATTTTATTTTGCTTAAAATTTATTATTTGACAAAGTTTGTACCAATAAATTTATAATTTAATTTTAGAATTATATGAAAATATTTTTTTAAAAAAATACATATTTATATTGAATTACTATAAAATGAAACAAATAATATACAAAAATAATAATTCCTTGTCAAAAATATTTCAAACTAGTAGTAGACCAACTAACATCGTAAAAATATTTATTTTATAAAATAATATGTCCAATTAAATAATTTTTTGGCATGTTAAATAAAATAGTATGAATAATACAAGAACATTTGAAAACCAAACTTGATTTTTGTCTCACTCTACTCTATAATAGAATAAACTCTACACTAAAGTAGAGATAAGAATTGGAAATGGTCTTAAACTCTAATTAAACGATGGAGATCGATAATGCATGATTATCCAGCAACTTAGGTTAAATTTGATTTTAAGATAATAATTATCTGAGGGATTATATGAATAAAACATAATCTTAACAGGAACGCAATCTATGGTACCAGTTGAGAGAATGAATGAAATAGTGTCACTTGAAGTTGAACTACTGGACATATAACATTATATTTCCTTGGTCATGATACACATTTACATAGAGTTTTATCAAACTAGTGCATACTGAGACTAAAAGTATCACATGTTTGCTGTTGTTTCTCTTATCTCTTCCAACGAAATGGTCTGCACAGAATTAAGGAACTCAAAATATGAAAGCAATAAAGAATAATCAAAACTTTGGATATTTTTCACACCCTAACTAACAACAGGCATAATAACTTTAACATTTCTCCTTTAAAAAAACTCTAATTAGCTTTTCAATAAAAGAACTCTGGTCACATGTTTTGATAATGTTCATACTGAGGGTAATTTGCAAAGCAAAACATAAAGCTCTCAATGGCTATTTGTAATAGCTAACGAGATTTTATTTATTTATTGTTTTTCAATTAAGCTTAAACTCAAGTGTTGGTTTTAGCCACTCCACTAATTTCAATGAAAAAGGATGTCTTAGAATTGTAAAAAGCCGAAGTGTAATATGCTTGCCACTCCATTAGAGAGCAATTGAAGATTTTCATAGCCTTTTCCTAGAAACAACAAAATATTATTACATACCTGATCCTGGCCAGCGAAATCATTCTCAGGAGTAAGGAAAAGCATGCAGTGACACTCCTTTCTGCCAGGAAATAATACAAATATGATATATGAAACACAATGACCAAAGCAAAAGCTACCATAGAAACTAAGGCCAATTTAGCATTCTGAAACCAATTAAAGTATGGGTCTCATCAGCCAAGGGAGATTTGTTTTAACGTCAAGATCAGTTGTACTCATGATCACAGTATGAAATAAAGCACACCAAAACCCTTAATGCAACTGACGATCAAACACCTTAGAGGTTCACATATTTCTATAGTGAAGAATTTAAACAATCCTGGTCACCAAGATTTCTGGGAAATCAACACCATATTAGTAGTTCATTTCTAAATGATATCCTAGCAGCTTTTAGTATATCAATAAAACTTAAACACAAGCCATATAATATTTCGACTTGCAACACATGATAGTCATTAACACATGTATAGCCGGCGATAAACCTCAGAATTGTATATCACCTTTCTCTCATAGGAACACAGGGACAGTTCCAAAATCCCTGTTGTGCCTCAGCAGCTTTATCATCATAGTGCCTGAAACAAGTTATATAAGCTTATCTATAGCAACACATTGAACTGTAGAGAATATGACATTAGAAACGAAACTTGGAAAATGTGAATACATACCTACAAGGGCAGAGGGGTGCACCTAATGAATCCTTGTGTTCTGCTAATCCCTATAATCACGAGGAAGCAAGATTATTCCAAGTGCTTAAAGATAATCCCCAACCATCGAGAAGAAATGAGCAGGCGTCAAAGGATTATTATTGGAGATTTCAAGATCTTTCAGCTTATTCTGACATCAAATCACATGCTCACATCTGGCAAACATTATTAAACAACTCACTAAAATGAGGAATCATAGATGTCGAGATTTTAACAAGACTAGAACAAATGCCGTTTATCTTATTCTTTCCCCAACTATGAACTCCACAACCTAGCAAAAGTATGGACCGAATTTTCAATAACAATTTCCAGCGAAAATCTGGATCTATACACCTAATCGTACATTCTTTAACAATGAGAAGTTAAAAAGTGCTACTGACTATTAATTACCAACCCAGCTTCAAACAGATTAGGGTGGAATCACTAGTCTGCTAGCTAGTTCCATTTTTATTCTTTTCTCCAACCAGGAATGCACAAATTACTTTTAGTTTCATAAAAAATAACAGAGCAATCGGATGAATTAATACCTTGATGACAACAGAGGTGACACTTTTATCGACACAGAAATACGTGTCGGACTTGCGTGCGTACTGCTCCGAGAATTTTCTCATTATCTCCACCGATTTCTCAGTAGGTTCACCTAAAAATGCGCCAAATCAAACCCTTATGAGTCATCTTTCATGCCAAACTGGGGAGAAATATCCAGAATAAGAAAATTAAGCTTGGATTACCTTTAGCCGAAATGAGGTGGCGGCGGCGCCAAGGCGACGGCGGCCGAGCGCCATATGAAATGCCGAAGGCGAGGCTGTAAGAGGTGGAAACATGAAGAGCTCTCATGGCAGAAATGGTTTACAAATTTTTATATTGATCTGTTTTCGTGCAGCTCTACTCTATAGATGATTTATCGACAGATTTTTGTTTAATTTATATTTTGAAGGTGTAGATGAAAAACTTCAAGGTGAAGAGCAGCACCACCACTCGTTATTATTTAATAAAATAAATAAATATCTGAGGTCAAAATTACAGGATAAGATAGTTCATTCTGTCTNATTCACTAAACGCAAACAAGTGATTACAACCAATTAAATAGTAAAAAAAAAAGAGGCCTAATCAAAGTAACCTAAATATCACAAACTAACACAAAAAGAAATTAAAAAAACTCTCACTTGTGTGAGTGTGTATACTGAAAGTTTGGCTTTAGATGTGATTCACACTATTTATGTTGAATGAGAATTCTTATTTGATTAAATAAAGTTTTATGTTTTATTGTTTTGTATTTAGATAAATGGTTCGTCACGGATGGACAGAAGATTGTTACTTGCGAAACATAAACAATTGATTCACAACCTGGATGGAAATTGAACAATCCATTGGAATGGTTGTAGTGTTAGCGGTACAGTTGATCTTGACTGATTAGTCACACTAGTATACATAGGTGTATTGACTGGATCCCAGAGAGGAGCCTTTCATTTTATATCGATCGGCTAAACTAGGTCTCGACTACTTACTGTGTTCTCTTAACCAGTAAGATATAAACAAACACACTGTTGTTGTATGAAATTAACAACTTGAAATTACAAACAGTTGAGTGTGTTTAAACAAAAATTAAGGTAAAGTTGAATTTTATTAATATATTCACAAGAGTACAGGAAGTCGATTTTTTCGTTCTTAACCGAGATCATTTTAAGCCCATGTACAATGTGTTGAAAAAAGAAGAAGAAGATCCTCGTACTATCATAAATTCTGCTATTTATAGTATGGTAGTTTTTATTTTTTTGTCTGAGGTAGATAAGATCGTATTTAATGTCGAGCAGCTTCAATTAAGCGGTGTGTAGTAGAATGAGGGAACATCAATGATTGCTGTTTGCTTTGATGGTCCAATCAAATGTGTACAGCTCCTTTTGCTTAAAAACTCGATCTTCTCGGATGTCGGATGAGTAAATAATCTTTTATAGACATATTGGTGAAGTCGGTTGTCGGCTTCTTATTTAATGGTCTCTTCGTCGATCGCCTTGATGTCGGTTTTTCCATCTGGAAGTCGGTGACCAACATATCTGACTTGCGCCGAGTTGAACTAAGTTATAACCATTTCTAGAGAATTCTTAATCGGATAAAATAATTACTTTTTAGCTCTAATCTTATCCAACCAAGTCGGTTATCAACAGAGAGGCCCCCGACATTAGTAGATATTTGAACTTTCGTCGTTTAAATGGCTGCTGATGTCGTTTTTGTCCTTATAATTCCGACTTGGTTTTTTCCAACTTTTCTTCACTTTGTAACCGACATGGGAGCACTTGGTCTATTTTCAACTTTGTCCGTGATAATTACATAACGTTTGGATTGACGTGGCAGTTCTCAAAAGACGCGTCCGCATTTAATGGGTCCAACGGATAGAACTATTGAATGAGATGGCGTTTCAGGATTTGCCCACGTCTGTTAATCATTACCGTAACGTTGCACAGCTTAATGACACGTCCATTACACGCGCCAATATCTGGTTTTGCCAACGGTAACAAATCAAAACCTATAAATGGTTGTCGGTTTTGACTGCAAAGGGTTTCTTCACCTTTAATCTTCGAATTCTTTGCTTTCATCTTTCTATTCATACTCCTCTGAATTACTTTTTCTGTTCTCATTTCGTGCAGTCTGCGTGATTTCTCCATTTCTTCTTCAGTTTAGTGCGCTTTAAATCTTCGGTAAGGCTTTGCCCTAATTTTCCTTTTCGCACTCAACCCGTTTCAAACTTGTTTTTATTTTCCCGTTAATTTTAGAAAAATGAATTCTCGTGTCGAAGATAGCAGTAGCCGTACAATTTCTGAGGTTAGGATTTTTACCGACGAGGATTTGGAATTGCATCTCGAATATTACCGATGGGATTCCCTTCTGGTTCGAAGGTTAAACTTGAATAGGGACATAATCGAAGAAGACAAGATAGTTAAGGATAGCGCAATGTCTCTACCAGATTATTGGAGGCGTCCGGCGCGTCGGTGGCCTGAGGCAATTGATGAGTATAGAGGTGAACCGAGTATTTTAACCGATGCCGACATTGTTATACTTCGGGGGGAGGTTTATATTCCTTCCTCGGTAAAATTGTTCGCTCCATATCCGGGTGAAAGGATAACTTGCCCCCCACCAGGCTGCGTGAGTGTTTTTGCTGACTCGTTGAGATCGGGGTTAAGATTTCCACTCCCTGCTCTGATTACTGACTATCTGAGAGACTGGGGTTTCGGCCTATGTCAAATAGCGCCGAATTCATGGAAAAGAATCATCGGCCTCATGGTATTGTTAAAGGAAAGAGGTTGGGAGATGCCAACGACCGAAGAAATAAGAAGCCTCTTTACATTTAGACGATGCGCCGACAGGCAGGTGGCCGACCCCTTGATCTGCTATGCTTGCGCAGGGAGACCTCAAGGCGGATTAAAAATTGGTGATTTAATCACCGAAGTCCCAGATTCTCTCCATGGATTTCAAGAAGAATGGTTTTGGGTCGACGGAGATTGGCAAACTCCAAATTTCTCTAAACCTTTAATTGATGGGATGTCAATACCCATGAACATTAATTCTGCATTTTGTAAGTTTTTCCTTCATTTCTTGTACCGAGTTGTTCTGACCTTGACTTTTGTACTAACAGGTCAACAATTTTACTATTTGCAGCCAGAAGAAAGGAGGTGAAGCTCAGTGCAGAATTGAAAGGAAGGATTTCGGAACTTTTTAAATTGAAGAGAGGACAGCGCAACTTCAAGCTAATTTTAAAGGATACGAGGTTAAAAGCTGCTGGCCTTTGTCCTGAGATCTCGGACGCTTGTTTCCAACCCGGTACGTTTAACTCATAAATCTTCATTTGGCTTAAAGTCGGTTGCTCTTAGAATTTATTATAACTTGGATTTCTTTGCTTGCAGTGTACTACCCACTTCTTGGAGTCCTCGGATTCAAGACTATTCGTGACGCCCAAGCTTTTCGTCAGAAAAGTACCAATTTAGATCTCCGAACCAAGGTCGGAAAGAGCAAAGAACAACGTTTATCAGAAATGGGTCGCAAGAAGTTGGTGAAAGCTTTCCTGGACAACCCAATTATGAATCCGAAAGAGACCGACGTTGGTGAAGGTGCAACATCGGTTGCTGCTGCTGAAGTGTTGCAACCGAATCTTTTGACGGTTGCGGCATTCGATCCGATAGAGGCCACTACTGCTACCGCCGTGATCGGTTCATCTGAAGTAGAACCAACCATAGAAATTAGACAGCCTGAGGCTCCATCGACTATCGAAGTCGTTGTGATCGAGCCTGAGGATAACCGAGATGCTATTGAGGAACATGAGGTTCCACTAACCCGGCCAAAAAAGAGACGTGCAGAAGGCGTCCCAGTTGCCGAAGGAAGAACAAAGAAGAGACATGACGTCGGTGATCGAGAGAAGAAGAAGAAGGAGCCGATAGTTGATCGATCCTTCTTGCCCATTGATGAAGAGAGGGCTTTAAATTTTCGACAGCCTCGGGAATCGGTCGAGAAATGGTTCTCGACTTTCGAATCAGTGGAGATTCCCGAGATCACAAGCACTGTGGAGCTGCCGGGCCATGTGGTTGACGCTGCTCGGGTCCCGATGATGGTATGGGATCCGAGATCCGAGATCGGTGTGTCCTCTTTGCCGAGTGTATATAAGTTCAGATATGCAAAAGCTTGCCTCGGCCGAGCTCTTGTCAGTTTGACGATGGCAGAGGACGATTTCCGTTTGAATGCAGCTCAAGTAGAAGAAAAGAAGCATTCACTCGAACTCAGGGATGGGGCGCTTGCATCTCTGAGGGAGGAAGCGACTAAAAATGAGACTGCTTTGAAGATGAAAATTGCTGAGCAAGAGCAGCAGCTTGTTATTGCTCAGAGTGAGATCGAGACTCTGAGAACCGAGAAGGCTGGTCTCGACTCTGATGTACTTAAACTGTCCAGTCAAGTGATCACTTCGGAGCAGCGTGTAAAGATGCTCGAAGATCAATTAGCTCGTTGTGAGTCATTGCTTCACAAAGAACAAGAAGCCCACGAGATTACTCGGAGAAGTCGGTCTGAGGTCGAGGATTTGTTAAAGAAAGACCGGGATGCTCACCGCGCCAACCTCAGCAGACTTCAAGAAGAAAAGATAAAGTTTGCTGAGGAAAAATATAATGATGGTCTTCGAGCTGGGAGAATCCTTGAGGCAGAGGCCCACCGACTTCAGACTAAAGCAGAATCAGACTCCGAAGACGAAGATCGGGAATTTGAAATGAACACTTGCATCAACCTGCATTGGGTCATTGAGCGGTTCGATGCCGGCCTTTATGACATTGAGGAGCTGCGTCAATATCTCCTCTTTAAGGTCAAGAAGCACGACTGCGGTTCGAAAATCGAGACCGCTCATATCGATGCGGATGAGGATGAGAAGGAATTTTGTGAATGGCTTTTGAAGTCTGCTGACGAGAATTCGGAAATTCCTCGCCTTCCACCTTTGAGCAAGGAGAGGGATGCTTGCCTCCGCCGATCCTTTGTTAACATGCTTCTGGAAACAGAGAAGGAGAAAAGGACCGAGCTTGCCACCGTTTATGTGAAGACGTTGGCAGAAGTCAATATGGAGGAAGTGATTGAGAAGATGACCCCTGATCAAATTCGAAAAGCAGTTCTGGCTTTCCTTGAAAGGAAGATTCAGGAATTGTCTCAGGGTGTCGATCAGCCGGAAAAAACTGAAGTTACCGAGAAAGACTCTGCTGTTGATGAACATTTTCCGGTAACTCTCTCAGATGTGGAAAAGGCTGCTAAGGCAGAGGAAGACCGAGTGCTCGAGCATATTAGTAGACAAATGTTCGTGCAGATAACCGGTGAGGATGTGGAAGACTCACTGCGGGCTGATAAGGCAAAAGGAGCGACCAAGGGTGATGATGCTTGACTTTGTTTTGAATTTTTCTTCTTTCTTTTTTTTTTCTTTTTTCTTTTCTTTTTTTTTTTGAAGAGTATTCCCGGTATGTCGGGATACTTTTAGTAGTTGTAATAGTTTGAAAAACAGCATCTTATGAATGAATGGCTTTTAGTTATATTGGTTTTCACTCATAAGTTCCCAAGTGTATTGAACTCAGAATTTTAAATAAGTCGGTGTTCTTTTAATTCCGACTATTGTATTCAGCATGTCGTTTTACTTTTATTGAATTCTTTCAAGTGCTGAAATATCGGCAAAGTGTTCTATTTCTGTTTATGGGCTTCATCAACTTAATTTTTGTATAAGTCGATGGAAATGGAATTATTTCTTATTCAGATCAAGCTTCAGGACCTGAATCTGACGATATTTGGTCCATTAATTTAGAGCTGCCCCTTAACCTTCCTAAGCTATTGAACTTAGTCATTTGAAGGTTAATACTTTAGCCGAAAGGGTATATCTCGCCGAGTTATAGAGCTCGGTTAAAATCGATATAATCCTTGAAAAATTTTTAGTAAAATATTAGTCTTGTCCAAGTTTAAAGGCTTGGCTACATAAAGACTAATACGATACCAAGTTAAAGTACTCGGTTCTTTTCAAGAGACTCTTTAGCACACAATTTCCTTATTTTCATCAAAAAGGTGTACAGAGTCCTATATACATAATAAACAGTCACTGGAAATACTTCTTCAGATAAACAGCATTCCAGGGATATGGAAGAGCAAGTCCGTCTGGCTTCTCAACTCGGTAGGTACCTTTTGGAAGCACTTGACTTATCTTGAACGGTCCTTCCCATTTTGGTTTCAAAGGCCCGGATCTGGTCCAGTAATTCTTTTAAGTACCAGGTCTCCAACTCGGAATGATCGTTGCTTTATTTTTGAGTTGATATACTTCTCGCTTCTTTGTTTATAGGCAACATTTTTAAGACCTGCCGTGAGGCGAATCTCATCTAAGAGGTCCAAGTTGGCCTTCAGATTTTCCAAATTGGGTTTGTCGTGGAAGTTGGTTACTCGGTATGTCGGGAATCCGAGTTCAACAGGGACAATAGCTTCTGATCCGTATGTTAAAGAGAAAGGTGTTTCCCCGGTTGCATGACAAACTGTCGTTCTGTAGGCCCATAATACATTTGGCAATTCTTCAGACCAGGTCCCTTTTGCAACATCAAGTCGTGTTTTTAAACTGTTCTTGATTATCTTGATGATCGCTTCGACTTGGCCATTGGATTGAGGATGATATGGTGAGGAAAGAAATGTTTTATCTGGTAATCCTCACAAAAAGCTTCAAGTCGTTTTCCTTCAAACTGTCGACCATTGTCAGTTATAATTGAACTCGGTACGCCAAACCGACATATGATTGATTTCCAAATAAAATCGACAACTTTCTGTTCGGTAATTGTAGCCAATGGTTCAGCTTCAGCCCATTTTGTAAAATAATCAACTGCTACAATAGCAAATCTTACGCCACCTTTTCCAGTTGGGAGCGGACCAATCAAGTCGATTCCCCATTTTGCAAATGGCCAAGGACTGTATATCGACTTGATAGATTCTGGAAATTGATTAACATTTGGAGCAAATATCTGACATTTCGTACATTTGCGGACCCAATTTGTTGCATCCATCTTCAGAGTTGGCCAATAATATCCTTGTCGAAGTATTTTATATGCTAATGCTCGTGCACCATTGTGATTTTCGCAAATTCCTTCATGAACCTCTTCAAGGACATATTTCGATTCTTGCTCGGTTAAACATTTCAACAGGGGAACAGAGTATCCCCTTTTATAAAGGATTCCATTATCCAATATAAATCGAGCTGCTCGAATTCGAAGAGCCCGAGCCTCTTTTGTATTTTGAGGTAAGGCCCCTGTTTCTAAGTATGTTACAATCGGTGACATCCAAGTCGGAGGTTCTTGTAACTCGGCATTCATAACTCCTTTGATAAAGGTCGATGGCAGTTCTTGATAGCCGACTTGGATATACTCCACATCCTCCATTCCAGCACTTGATGCAAGTTTAGATAGAGCGTCAGCTGGAATATTTTGTGAACAGGGAATGTGTTCCAACTGAATATCCAGCTGGGACATCTTCTGTTTTACGAGCATCAAGTATGGTAACAATCGAGGTTCTTTAACTTCAAATTCTCCATGGACTTGGTTCACCAACAACTGGGAATCAGAAAATACTTTTAGCTTATTTACATTCATGGATTCTGCAAGGCTTAATCCAGATAGTAAAGCCTCATATTCAGCTTCGTTATTTGTCGCTGGGAAAAGAAATTTGACAGAATGGCAGAACATCTTGTTTTGAGGATCTATTAGGACGATTCCTCCACCAGCTCGATGCTGAGTTAATGAACCGTCAACATATAAAGTCCATGATTGATCTTCATTAACTGTCTCGATTGCAGGAGTGAACTCGGCAATAAAGTCGGATAAAGCCTGGGCTTTTATTGCCATCCTCGGTTTGTAATGAATATCGTACTGACCGAGTTCTATGGCCCATTTAATCAGTCTTCCTAACGTGTCAGGTCGGTGAAGAATTGACTTTAAAGGGTACGAAGTGAGTACTGTTACTGAATGTTCTTGGAAGTAAGGACGTAATTTTCGAGCTGCGATAACAAGAGAATAAGCTAATTTCTCCATCGGTGGATATCGCAGTTCAGCTTCATGTAGTGCTTTACTGACATAATAAATTGGGTATTGTTGATGTCCTTCTTCTCGGATAAGGACAACACTGATAGCAGTGTCATTTACTCCCAGGTATAAGAACAGCATTTCTTCAGGTACCGGTTTATGTAAAGTCGGTGTTTGAAGAAGTGTTTCTTTGATCTTTTCCAGAGCTTGTTGACACTCTTTGGTCCATTCGAAGCATTTTCCCTTCTTTATTGACTCAAAGAAGGGTCTACATCGGTCTGTTGACTTTGATATAAACCGATTTAAAGCAGCAAGTCGGCCGGTAAGAGCTTGAACGCCTTTGACTGATGTAGGAGGTGTTAAATCCATAATGGCCTTAATTTTCAAGGGATTTGCTTCAATACCTCGTTGAGTCACGATATATCCCAAGAATTTGCCAGAACCGACTCCAAAAGTGCATTTCTTTGGATTCAGCACCATAGAATACTCCCTGAGGATGTTAAACATTTCTCGCAAATGATTAATATGATCAACACCGTGTACCGACTTGACTAACATGTCGTCGACGTAAACTTCCATTGTATGCCCAATGAGCTTGGCAAACATTTTGTTAACCAACCTCTGATATGTGGCACCGGCGTTTTTAAGACCAAACGGCATCATTGTATAACAATATAGACCCCGAGCAGAATAAAAAGACGTATGTTCTGCTTCCTCGGGATCCATGGGAATTTGATTATAACCCGAGTAGGCATCCATGAAACTCATCAACTCATGTCCAGCAGTGGCGTCTACCATGTAATCGATATGTGGTAATGGATAACTGTCTTTTGGACAAGCTTTGTTCAAGTCGGAAAAATCGATACAGAGTCGCCATGCTCCAGAACTCTTCTTTACCAGAACTGGATTAGATACCCAAGTCGGACATTTAATTTCTTGAATAAATTTATTGTCGATCAACTTTTGAACTTCTTCTTCAAGAGCCTTTTGTCGGTCTGGACCAAGTTTACGTCGTTTCTGAACAACAGATTAATAGTTGGATCCAGATTAAGTCGGTGTGAGGCTACATTGGGGTCAATTCCCTTCATATCCTCATGTTTCCAGGCGAACACATCCAAATTGGCCTTAAGGAACTGAATGAGTTGAGTTCGTATTGGTTCTTCTAAATTAGCCCCAATTCGAAGTGACTTATCGCGGACAGGATCATCAATAAAAATTATTTTGATTTCTTCCGATGGTTCAACTCGGTCGAGTTTGTTTTTTTCTTTAAATTGAGCGCGAGGATCAAGTTCGTCTTCTTCGCGAACTGGCTCTTTTCCCGGACGTCTTCCACGATCTTGAGTTAAATCACTATAAAATTTAATATTTGAAGCTTCCGACTTCTTGGGTGATTCAATTTCCATCTCGGTAGTCAATGATACCGAGCTCTCAGGAGTTGAGAATTTTTCCTGTTTGTCTTGGACATTTTCTGTCATATGTATCAGAGAATGTGGTTCGTGCCAAGGTTTGACCCACACCATCCCACGAGCTTCGTATTGATCTCCGTAATGGGTGCCTTCTCCATGGTTTGTGGGAAATTTTAGAGCATAATGAAAAATCGAGACAGCTGCATGGAGTTTATACAGAGTTGTCCTTCCCACAATGGCATTATATTCATTTTTAAGATCCATGACCTTGAACGTCTCCAGGATAACTTTGGAGGCCTGCCCAGGAGTCCCAAATCGGATCGACATAGTTATTTCGCCAAGAGTTGGTGTAATTGTTCCGTTAAAACCTTGTACTTGATCTTTACAGGGTTTCAACTCGGTTGGGTCAATCCCCATTTGTTCAAACGTGCGAAGCATTAAAATGCTTGAATATGCCCCTGTATCAACCATTATCCGATGTACTGGTATTCCACAAATTGGTGCCGTGATCACAAGAGGATCAGAGTGTGGGTGAGCGAAATAACTGACATCATCCACATTGAAAGTAATCGGACAATTATTCCGAGCATTGATTCTATCTCGGAGGTTGGTTGTTATGACGGTTTTTCCCGAGTTATAAGCTTGTCGAGCATAAGCTTTCATTTGCCGACGTGACTCGAAAGTTTTGCCATTACTGTTATTAACTCGGGGAACATTACAAAAACCAAGAGGTTTAGAACAACCATTTCGTGGAATTTCTTCGGTTTTAACCAAAGATGAAGAATCATTCTCCTTCGAGTTCTACATGTATACTTCTTTATCACCTTGCCTAATACGCTTCGGATTAATTGGACGATCATCGTCTTCGTCGTCATCCTGGGGTTCTGGCATTCTGCCCTTTCGCTTATAATCTGCATTCTTAGAGAACCTTTGGACTTGTGGGTGTCCAATAAGTCGTAGTAAGGCAGAGAGTAAACCCAAACATTCATCTGTATCATGTCCCGCCGACTTGTGATATGAACAATATTTCGTTTTATCAAGTTTCTCTTCTGGAGTTCTCACAGGTCGGGGGTTGGGAAGAATTCCCTTTCCTTTCAATTCCTCAAATATAACAGCGGCCCCAGCTGAGAAAACTGTCTGATAGCTGGATTTAACCTTATTGAGATATTTGGCTCTAGCTTCTTGTACCTCGGGTTTTTTAGAATTTCCGAACCGAGATCGGTTTGATTTAAAGAACTTGTTCTTCTTCTTTTTTGACTCTTGTTCTACTTCCGACTTGTTTGGAGAAAAGTCAAAAGTAGGAACCGACATCGACTCTTCAGCTATAATGTGTTGTTGAGCTCGTGCCAAGAAATCTTGAAATGAAGTCGGTTTATTCTGATAGATACTCCAACGGAACAAAGAGTTCGGCTTCAATCCGGCTATGGCCGTGACCAGCAACGTTTCAGGATGGCATTGTTCCATATTTTGTATTCGTTCATTAAACCGAGCAATATAATCTTTAACGCTCTCATTGTCCTTTTGAACGATATTAGCAATGGATTCTTTCGGGATTAAGGAGACCTGAGCCCCGATAAAATGAGATCGGAAAGCTGTTCTCAGTTGTTGCCACTTCGATATTGAATGTCGAGGCAAAGAATGATACCATTTTTGAGCGCGAGGTCCCAAAGTTAAAGAAAACATCCGACATCTAAGCGCGTCGGTTGCCCCATGAAGATCCATCCACGAGGTATATTGACCGAGATGTGCATCCGGATCTGAGGTACCATCATAAAGACCAATCTGAGGGACTTTAACTTTAGAGGGAAGTGGTTCCATTGTCAAATGAGGAGCTAAGGGAGTTTCGGCTTCCAGATAAACACTTTCCAGGGCAGAGCCCCTTCGTTGGGATTCTTCAGGAACATCTTGCCGAGTCTCCAACTCAGCAATTCTCTTCCTCAACTTTTCTAACTCTTCTGACTCACGCCTTAAACGATTCCTTTCAATAGTATGGTGTAATTCATTGTTTTCACGTCGAAACCGGTTTCATTCAATCGTGTGACGTAAATCAGATTGTTGGTCGTGCTGTGAAGTTTCCGACAATGATGGTGTCGGCTGTTGTTGACGACGCCCAGAATGACTTTCAGCAGTAACTTCTGGTTGAGCTGCTTCTGGGATACGATTTTGAACAGGGACTACACCACGATTATGAGTGGTAGTATTTCGTTGTGATTCAGGTATTCGTGGATGAGAAGTTGCATGTGATGTAGCGGGAATATCGTGTTGTTGAACAAGCGACGCCTGCTGCCTAATTGGAGGATTTGAGGCAGGAACTTGATTTGGAATCGTCACAGTTGGTCCTGTTCTTGTTTGTGCCATGGAATTAGATAAATTTTTGAGAAACTCTGGATCTTGAAATATAACAGAGTAATCTATCGTCATAGATGGCACCGTTGAATTTTCAGTTGTGTGAGCAGGGTGACGATTGGTTCCAACTTCTGGATTTCGTTCTTGTCGCCCAGAACTCGACATCATAAGTTATGTGCGTTTGTAAATATTGATTATATTCACATACAACAAAGCGAAGAGGTTTGCCGCCCTTCCTCTAGCGCCAAACTATTGTTGTATGAAATTAACAACTTGAAATTACAAACAGCTGAGTGTGTTTAAACAAAAATTAAGGTAAAGTTGAATTTTATTAATATATTCACAAGAGTACAGGAAGTCGGTTTTTTCGTTCTTAACCGAGATCATTTTAATCCCATGTACAATGTGTTGAAAAAAGAAGAAGAAGATCCTCGTACTATCATAAATTCTGCTATTTATAGTACGGTAGTTTTTGTTTTTTTGTCTGAGGTAGATAAGATCGTATTTAATGTCGAGCAGCTTCAATTAAGCGGTGTGTAGTAGAATGAGGGAACATCAATGATTGTTGTTTGCTTTGATGGTCCAATCAAATGTGTACAGCTCCTTTTGCTTAAAAACTCGATCTTCTCGGATGTCGGATGAGTAAATAATCTTTTATAGATATATTGGTGAAGTCGGTTGTCAGCTTCTTATTTAATGGTCTCTTCGTCGATCGCCTTGATGTCGGTTTTTCCATCTGGAAGTCGGTGACCAACATATCTGACTTGCACCAAGTTGAACTAAGTTATAACCATTTCTAGAGAATTCTTAATCGGATAAAATAATTACTCTTTAGCTCTAATCTTATCAAACCAAGTCGGTTATCAACACACACGTATGTAGTAATTACTGCTTTGATTCAACAAGGTGAGGCTTATTGATATGGACCAATAACTATCTGGGTTGGATAGTTATTCATACATGTTCTGTTATAATATTTGCGATCACTATGTACTTCACATAGTTGAGGTTTGATGATGTCCCCAAAGTGAGTTTAGAAGGATTATTATTTAAACCCTGCAGGTGGATCAAATTCCGACATAATAATAATGATTGAACGATGCTACCTTCCGTTCTAGAAGTTGATTAATTTAATTATCAGTAATTAAGTAAATTGACGGACATTATATCTTGGACATGTGGAGCTCATTCGAGTATATTACAAAGTGGAGGCTCAAATTGTAATTTGGGAATTAAATTGGGAGTATTTCTATAATATTACTTTAGTAGAATGACTGTATTATTCTTATTAGGTTTGGTAGGTTTGGCCTATAGTCTAGTCTTAATAGGAGAAGCTCAATTTAATGCCTCATTAAGATCCCAATTAAAGCCTATAAATACACCTCTTCTCTAGTCTTGCAAGACATAACACACATAGAGATATCTAAATTCTTCTTCCCACCAAGGGAGTTCTAGAGGTCTTAGGTAATTTAATAGAAGGCCTTAGGGTAGTTGAGCACCCAAGCAAACCCGAGCACTCGACCACCGTCGGTTGTGGTGCAATGCCGATCACCAGCAAGCGCTGCCGTGCGAGACGACCCGAGTTCACCAGAGACGCCCCGCAACGACCTGCTCCTTCGCAGCAATCATGCGACACCGCCTCGCTGCTCCCAAAGACGACACGTTGCACCCGCCGACGCCCTTCTGCTCCCTGCGCGCTGCGCCACCCCGAAATCCTTGCGCCCGGAGACGCAGACACGCAGCAACCTGACATTGTGCACCCGCGACAATACCGCGAACCGCTCGAAGACATGGGACCCGAGACACGCATCCCGACAACGTACGTGATCAGCTTTCCCCATCCGCACGCAGCGACCCGCGTAGACCCGTGAAGGCCTGTCTAGCTGCCCAACAGATTCTGTGATTAGGCGATCTCCTCCAAAGGTAATCTACAACGTCTTAGAGACGGCAAAAATTAATAAACTGCGAGTCTTCTATTCTTACCTATAGATCCGTTGCGCATATTCATTTTTGTAGTTAAATTTGTAACTTGCACATTAGCGGCGATCCTTATAGATCGCAACATTGTGGAGAATACAAACTCCCAAAAGGGAGAATACACAGCTATAAAAACGGAGAAGAACAAAACACTAATACACACTTATGCAACACTAACACACAAGAAATAAAAACAAAACAAATATACTAAACTAAAGCCCTCCTCCGGGGACATCAGACGACCCCACACACCCACGAAACTGACCCCAAGGGCAGCTTCTCAAAGCAGACATGGACTTAGACCAAAGCTCTGAACCAGAAACTACAATATTTCAACGCTTAACTAGAGCGGGGCCAATGGACTAAACCTCTCATCCAAGAAGACTACCACCGGACCAAAGTCGGAGACCAGCTCTAAAACCCCACCCCACAGTCACCAGCAACCAAAGGTCGATGATCCACCAGAGCTACAGATCCCCACCCACCGGCTAGCCCCATCCTCCAGCCCCAGGACGATACAAAAAATAAGGGGCAGGAAAAGAAAAAGGCCCTGAGCCTCCAACCCCTACAACCACCGGCAGGCCGGAACTACATCCACCGACACCATCATCGGCGAAACTTCACCCAGACACCAGGAAAACGGAAAGCAATGGGTAGATCGTGCTTACCTTTATTCCGACCACCGCAAAGCACTGCTTATTTTTTATTTTTATGATTTAGTTTATTTATTTTATGTATCCGTTTTTTATTTTCTATGCATTCTCTTTTACATTATCATGGGAAAAGACTCCTTATACTATTTACGAAGGCCGATTTCTTTTTTAACATGATCATTAGTTCCTTCAGACCCTTTTTCACCAGCATTATTAATCACAGTCTTGCGAAGCCTTATTCTGCCCTTTTTTTTCCAGTATCAATAAAAACATAAAATTTATTGGGCTCCAATCTCCCAATTATATCCATCAAAGTAGAATAATTGTGCATACGTATGTACCTAACCGACCCATTTTCTCCACGCATCTTATAATAAATTTTGTCGACCTTTGAAACCAAGTTGCTCAACTTCATCTACTAAATCCAAGTAACCCAACTTATAAATATCAATACCATGGTTGATCAGAATATCTCCTCCAAAATACTCCATCACATTATCCAGCATAACATACTGCCCACGTGATTGAGAAAGATTGATAACTTTTCTCTGAAAAAATATAGATGATACGTTTTCTCTCAGAAATCAGAAAATTGTCCTCAACATACTACCCCTAAATGAACTCTAATCTATCAATTATAAATAAATACTACATAATGCACTTATATTGAGGAAAAAAAATAAAAGAAGAGAGGAGATCGTGTTTCATACATGTTTGCCATCAGTTCCAACAATTTATAGGGTTCTTCACAAACTTGTTTCAACGAAGGGCATCGATGCTTTTGGATTTACAGAGAATCGATTTATGGGATTACAGAGAATTTTGGAATTACATAAAATTCTAAGGTTCTTCGATGGATTTTGAATTTGCAGGGAGAATGTTTGGGTTGTCGATTTAATGGAGTTTTTGGTCGAGTGAAGGTTAGGGATTTAAATTTAATTTAAGGTTGATTTTTTTTTTTTTTTTAATGTAAGTTAATATTTTATAAGATGAAAAGACACAATTTCAGCAGAGGTATTTATTTGGCTTGAGACACGTATTCCACACCAGTGCCACATTGGAGCGAATGGCCGGATAGGTTGGCATTGGTCATTCAGAGACCGAGTCAATGCTTCGTTTTGCAAAAGACGAAAAGACTGGGTATCGAAGTGCCAAGGTTCCAAAGTAGTGACAGAAATACAAAAATCGATAAAGTCACGATGTCAGACGTAATTTTGCAAAAAAACGTAGTTCACTTAAATATATATTTCACAAAACGTTGTTTGCTCACTGGATTTTGAGCTTAAGACGGATTTGGGACCTTGGGATTCGGCCCGAACTTATATCAACCTCACCAAAACACCACAATGGATTAATAATTATAATTATTACATAAAAGGATCCATTACAAGGCAGCTTACTAAAAAATGTAGTTCAAAATACATTACAGATCTGTACGTTCCAAATGTGAAGAGAAGATAACCCTGTACAGATTCAACAAAAAACAACAAAAAGAAGGTCCAAATTTAAAATCTTATTCTAATAAACAAATCATACAGCATCCAGCAGAGAATGACTGCCAGAAAACTTACAAGAAACCTATAGATATGGAAACAAGAAAGAGGGCTTAAAGCTGCTTTCTCCAGTGAAAGCAACACCATGACTCGATAATCAACATCGACCTTCTCTTTTTCTTCTGTCTTTTGATATATACATGTTATCACCAGGCAGCATTATTGACTTTCAATCTCACATCACGATCACTTCAAACTCAAAGCCCCATTCTTGGGTTATTAGGTTGGAGGTAGTATCAAATAGCCGGGCCAATTCTTTCGGCAAAGGCTGCCAAGTAAAATAAAAAGAGAAATTTTGTTGAAAAATTAAAAAATAAAAAAAAAANAAAAAAAAAAAAAAAAAAGTACAAAAAGAGAAGTATCATTATTGAGGTTTATGGACTAGATAAGTATTCCAATATTAGGGAGACTCTTATCCCGAGTTTTCCGAGCCTAAATATCAACTCGTGTTTAGTAATCCTATGTGAATTTCACTTGTGGCGATAAGTAATCCTATGAGTTAATTTCTGGTGATTTGGAATTCTATGTACACCCCGACTTGCTTGGGACTAAGAGGCTATGTTGTTGTTGTTGTTTGATGGAATTCTATGTACCAATTTGTGAAAATTTGGAGTAGTCCGACATAGATTTTGACTTTTATGTTTTATCCGCTTAGAAAAACATAGAATACTTAAACAACTTAAATTATAAATTTCTTTGTTATCAGTTTTTCTTTTTCTTTATATATATATATATCAAATTAATCATCTTTTGACAAACTTTGATTTGACATCCATATCGCGCATATATATATATATATATATATATATATATGTATAAATATATATAGTTATTATATATACCTTTCATAAATAAAAATATTAAATTATCTACTACGAAGCTATAATATGATACAAGTTAAAAAAAATATATAACATATGAAGACCGAGTCTTAAAAGGTGATGAATGTTATTTTAGATAATAACATAAATTTTTAAAATGTATATAAAAATTGAAAAGGAAAAAAAAATTATTTTTTTGTAATTTATAAGTATAAATTTCTTAGATAACACCCAAATATTAAATGTTTTTCTACTAAAATCATTTTAAAAGAAAATCGGTGCTTTTTGTGAAATGGAGATAAAATTAAATACTTATTTAATATTAACCTGATGATGCAGCAAGGGGCTGACTGGGTCAAAAAGAAGCTGCCAAGAAGTGATGAAACTTTTGCACTTTACGCTGACGATTGCTCGATAATATTCCAGCTGGTCTATTGTCCCTTCTCCTTCCCAAACGGACGAAGTGGTCTTCAGTGTCTAGGACATACGAGATCTGATACACATTTCATACATCAGTATGACGGAGTGTTGGATATGTAAATAATACTTCAAACCAACTAAATCTAAATTCAGTCGTGAAATAATAACAAAAATAAATTTACCTTCAGTGTGGTGGCTGACATCTTACATTCCAACCCATTCATTATTAGAACATTTTCTGTAGCCATATATAGGGCAGTGGATTCATCAACATTGGAATACTTCCGCATATTCCTGCATGTTTTATCGCAAATCACTTCCTATATTTTTCCTATTCAGCTCAACTGTCTTGTTTTACTATTTCTTGAAATACTGAGTTAAATACATTTCAAGTCTTGATATACATACCTCTTCAACATTATTTTAGATGACTCCTTTTTTCTATGATCGACAGATAGATATTCATTGTAGAGATAGGATGCAAAGTTCGGATCTATGGAGACTGCAACAGTTTCAGACTTGTCATTTCCATCGTCGATTAATTGGATTGTTAAGCGGGTGGGTGAAGATGTCTGCATTTCAGATCATGAAAACAAGTCGCCAATAATTTGCATACAGTTCAGGTAAAAAGGTCAATAAATTACTCGGGTAATTAGAAAAACTACCACCAACGTAAAAGTACGACAAGACCCACTAAATTTTGAAAATCTTGAAATACCACTCTTCATGATTATATTCATTTTACATTTCACGGAGCCAACAAATTTCAAGGGTAGTTGAGTAAATTTCCAAATTTAGCTGGGATTACTTTCACTTTAAATACCACAAACCTCAGAGGTAGGTCTTATAATCATCCCTCAATTTTGACAAAAAAAAAAAAAAGTTCGAGTAAAACTTACGCATTCCAGCCGGTATATGTTCTCGTCGTGCAGAAGGACATGGACATTTTCGTAATAAACTGAGTCCATACGCTTTTCTGGCTTCCTAGAATCTTCATATTCATACAATTGAAGAAGCTTACAGTCCATTTCATCACTGGAAACTGTTTGGAGCTGCACATCCAACACAGCATTCAAAATAACGCAGTGCTTTATTTTGCCATTTTGCAGAAAAATCAAATGAGAAGTAAAATAAGGAGTACTAAGACAAAACATGTCTGCATTACAAAGTAAGAAATCATTATGAATACTACCATTCAGTTATGCCCTAGTTAAAATAAACCTCCTCGGGTATTAAATATACTGCCTTAGACTTGTGTTTGTGTGACTATTAAGTATCTCTGCAATTAGCTTGCATAGAAATATTGATCAAAGGCAGTATCTGTAACCTAGGTAGATGACTGGGTATTTTCGATGTAATCACGTTAAACTTCAAGGATAACATTCTTAATTATTCCTAAAAGCCAATACTAACATACCTGTTTGACCAGCTTATAAATCAACTTGTCCAACGTAAATAGAACGTATGACTGGTTCCCAATGAGTGACCGGCAATCATCTTCAAATTTTGAATTATCAGAAGATCCATCAAGTAAGCTAAATAATGCGCTCATGAACCTGCAGTGAATTCAATGGAAAATCAGTACAGCAAATTATTACTTGCGAGACGTAACTTGAGAATAAAAGTAGACCTGGCATAAGGATCAGAACTCTCATCCTTTGTTATTCTCCATTTGGATTCACCAGATATTGAATTCACCTTTGCAGCTAATATTCTCTCATACAGTGCCTATCAGCATGTGAGAAAAAAGTTATTATTATCCAGAAAAAAATAAAAATAAAACTTAAATTCTCTAGATATGCTCCTGTATTGGCCTATGCCGAAAAGGTGTGTCGACCTCTGAGAGAAAAGAAGCAGATGAAAGGAAAAGATAATCACAAACAATAACTTGAGATGTAAACTTAATTTCCGAGATACAAAAGTGAACTGGCACCTTTATAATTACTGATACCCCCTTGATACAAATTTCTATTTTACAAATTACAACCCACTGAATTTGTTAAATAAATACAACCAACAAAAGGCATGCCCGACGATGAGGCTTATTTGAAATTCATACGTTAACAGGATTTTGTAGTAGTGAAGTTGAACCAATTTCATGACCTTATTAATTTACCAAAAAAAAAAGGCACCTGAGATTTGGAAGGAGTATACAATAGTCTAAGTCACGCTGACATTAAGAACCACCACCCTAGATGGTTGCTGCATCTTAGAATTTTCCCATACCATCTCTGATGCACCCTAACTTATTCCAAATATTACATATATCCTCTATCTTCAATGTAGCTATAATTACATATATAAAGATGATGAGCAATGTAGATCCCAAAATAATAAAAAAAAATAAAAAATAAAAAAAAGCAGGGGAGAAACTTTAAATATACCGAGAATGTAAAGACAACTGTAAACCTCAAAAGCCGTTTTCATATATTTCTAACTTAGCTGTCATTTTTCTACCGAAATCAAATCAAAACCACAAGCTGAAAAAAATAAATAAAAATCGCAAAATCTCACCTGATGCAGCCGAAAAACAACGTAGAACGCATCATTCCCATAAAAAAGTTGTCCCTCCCTCTTCCCGCCACCATCTCCAACCGAAGCCACATACTTCGACAGAGGCCTACAGTTCACCGCAAAGCGCTCAGACTGCGGGCCCACCAGACCACAGTCAGAACCAACTACACAATGGGCCTCGCTTGTGTTCTCGCTCTCTGCCTTGTCTTCATCATGCTCCCCTTCTTCTTCCTCGTCCTCAACCCTCGAGCACTCGTCTGCCCCCGACTCGCTCCTCGAGGCGGCACCCTCCCCACCCTCCGACCCATTCTCGCTGACATCATCGTCCGCATTCGGGTAGTTGTCGAGGCGTTGGGATGTGCCACTGTACTCGAAATCGACTGTGGGGGAAAGCTCTCCCTCTTCCTTCTCATTCTTGCTGAGACCCGCGAGTCTGGAACCTTCTAGAAACTCTCCACCCGTTGCTTGGTTCGGTCTGGAAGAGTCCAGGACCTGTTCGCCAGAGAGAATAAAGATTATTGGGTATTTCGTGTGATTTAATAGAACTTCAGGGGAGTTTTTGCAGTTAACTCATAAACTTGTATAGTAACATGATTGCTCTAGTAAAAAACTCTTACCCCTAAGGAGCGAGAACCGTCAGTCATAGGTTTGACTCCATTGGATTCCTCGCAACCATTGTGCACTCTCGAAGAGCTTGGACCGTGACCTTGAATTCATAACTCACATAGTTATAAAGAGAACTTTCATTAGAGAAAATATCTAACCCACCCAAGAGAAAAAGAGGTTGGTACAGAGATTGCCATCTTATAGTTACAACAAAAGAAGCAATATCAAAATGTAAATCGATTTTCCAAAAAAAAACACATTACAAAATTTAATAATAAGGAAAATTACAATATCTAACCTAAGGGTTGACCTAATTACTAAAAAACAATTAACCTTGAGAATCATGGACTACCTTTTAGATTTTACTCAAAACTTTGCAAATTACCCCAGTGTAATTTGTAAAATAGAAACAATTACCAAGGAATTATTTGTAATTTGATAAATAGCTCTAGTTTTCTGTGAATTGACTAAACTAGAGTGTAATAAATGTAATTAATCCTCTGTATATAGGAAACAACAGATTTCATTCATTGTTCCTCCTAAATACATACCGTGATTAACATCTGACCCTGAAGTAGCACCTGCATCAGAAGCCAAGCTAAGACCTTCTTTAGCTAAATTATCCAAATTTTTAACCCCAACCCTCCCCAGACTTGCCCGTTGAGGTGATTTACCATAATCACCATTGCTGTTAGGCTTTGCACTGGGACTGTCCTCACTTTCCATAACGACATTTTTCATCATCCGACGCTTTGAGGCATCTTTATCTTCAATAGGTACAGGACCGCATGGCCGGGAGCGAACACCTAGCATCGGCTCAAGAAAAGCTGTCCAAAACCTCAGAACTTTGTTCAGTTGCTCTTTAGTTGAACATATCTCCTCGCAAGAGTATTTGATTATTTTGTAGATATCTTCATGAATTTCAGCGTCCGGATATTCGAACGTGAGGTCTGAAAATAGGGTGTGTCTGTTCCCAGCAGCGATGCTGAGAAGGACTTCATCCTCTTTCTGCCTTTTATCCTTGATTTCTTTGATCTCTGTCACTAAGGCTGCACATAGAAAGCGTGGAAAAGAAAATAGTGAGAATCAGAGATACATAAATGAAGACAATGACACCTTATAGGCTTTCGGCAACCATGACACATAGATATCGTAACAGTATGGCATGGCTAGTGATAATACTTCTTAAATATTACTTTTGATGGTGGTATAAAAAATAAGGAAAAGATGCACTAGAAATTTAAAATGAGATATAAATCACAAGGGACACGAGGACAAGAAGTTGATAGTACAAAAAATGGTGATTTTCAAAAGGCTTGAAGACACCAAACAATGTTGGGTTACCACAATAATTGCCCTTAGGTTCAGCTTGATATTCTTTTATTTTTTATTTTCCTAAGGATAATAATCTCTCAAATTGCAAATAACGGTCTGATGTATTTATTTTACAAATTACACCAAAAAGAAGGGAGTGTTGTTAAGTAATAAAAATCTTAATGCAACCATTCTGATTAAGAAAAATAATTAGATATTGCACTATGTGCCAAACATCAGGTGAATTTTGGAAACTTATCCAGCAAAGTTTCAGGGCCCATAAAGAGAATCAGACTCAAAAGAGAGAGATGTTAAGCTTGAAGGCAAAGATTCCTCCAGAGACTGATTTTTCATTGATAAAAAGAAAAAGGTACAAGGCAGAAACAAATTTTAGGTGAAACGGAAATCCAGATAGAATTTAAGTTTAACATTCTCCACTAATGAACTATCAAACAGATTTGAAACAAAATATACCATCTTTACCATAACATATTTAACCCTATCGACATTGTAAACATCTTTAAAAGCCAAAGGACCATCGTCGGACATACCTTTTGCGCTTGGTGGAGACAGAAGCAGAGTTCACTAAGTTGGAGGAGATGACTCGCCCAGAGACAAAAAATGGGAAAGTAAACTCTGCTAATAGAGGATCACCGAGAAAGGGATCGCCAAGGAGAGAGAGGCGTGGTAGGCAGCATCGAGGGCGCGATGATTATTGCAGGGGGCAAGAGATGCCAGAGCAACATATTAAAGGCTGGTCGATAAGATTTTCAAGGAGCAGCTAGGTCGGAACATGGAAGTTTATGTCGATGATATGCTGGTGAAGTGCAGAGAGGAGGTCGATCACGTGAAGGACTTGAGGGAAACATTTTTTACGCTGAGAATGTATGGCATGAAATTGAATCCAATTAAGTGCTCATTTGGAGTGAAGTCGGGGAAATTTTTGGGGTACTTAGTGATGAAACGAGGGATCGAGGTGAATCCAGAAAAAGTTCGGCGCTGGTGGAGATGCAACCACCAAAGAATGTGAAGGAGGTCCTGGTGCTTAGTGGACGAATTGCGGGGTTGAGTAGATTTATCTCGAAGGTGGCCGAGAGAAGTGGTCCTTTATTCAAAAAGTTGAAAAAGAGCTCAAAATTTCAGTGGACTAAAGGGGCGCAGAAGGCGTACGAGGAATTGCAAGGGGTGTTGACCAACTTGCCTCTATTGGCCAAACCCGTGCAGGGCGAGGATTTGGTGTTATACATATCCATTGGAGAGGTTGCAGTGACCTCGGTACTGCTGCGGGAAGGAGCAGCTCAGTTCCCAATCTACTATGTTAGTCGAGTGATGCAAGGGGCAGAGTTGAGGTATTCTGAGATCGAGAAGTGTGCCTTAGCGGTGAGGAAGTTGAGGCCCTATTTTTTAAATCATAAGGTGATGGTGCGGAGGAGTATGCCTTTAGGAGAAACGTTGGGTCGACCCTCAGTGTCGGGCCGACTGGTCAAATGGGCGGTCAAGCTGAGTGAATACTCAATTGTCTATGAACTAAGAAGGGCGATCAAGGCGCAGGTGTTAGCCGATTTCATAAAAGAGGGCACGAAGTTGGAGGAGGCCGAAGGAGTGTGGCAATTGTTCGTGGATGGTTCTGTGTCGAGGAGTGGAGCAGAATTGGGTATTGTTGTTATTTCGCCTAAGGGAGACAGTTTGGAGTTTGCGACTAAGGTGGGATTTCGGGTGTCGAACAATGAGGCCGAGTATAAAGCGGTTATCAAGGGCTTGCACTTAGCAATAGCTAGGGGTGCTCGAAAAATTTAAGTGCACTCGAACTCGCAGCTGGTGGTCAGGCAATTCCAAGAGGGTTTTGAGATAAAGGAGGACAGGATGCAGAAGTATGTAGATGAGATGAAAAAGTTGGAGGGGGAGTTCAGCTTTTTTGAGCTAGTACAGATACCTCGAGGAGAAAATAGTTGAGCATACCTATTGTCCAAAATTGCAGAATCTGGTGGATTGCAAAAGCAAAGTACAACTTTATTGCATATGGAGAAGAGTGTGGTCGAGGCCGAAGTGGCAGAGATAGAAGAGGTCGAGGACTGGAGATCCTCGATACTAAAGGAGTTGAGAGAGGGTGTTATGAAGGTGATAAGGAGATTTTTTCGAGCACGGAGGAATTTTATACAAAAGGTCATACGCATGACCACATTTACAATGTGTAACAAAAGATGAAGGTCGATATGTGCTTAAGGAGGTGCACGAAGGATGTTGTAGTGATCACAACAAGGCAGGGGCCTTGGTGGCAAAGATATTGCGAGCAGGGTATTTCTGGCAAGACAATGAAGGAGGACACGAAGGTAATGGTGAAAAGATGCTTATGACAATGTCATAAGCATGGTCTACTAATTCACCAACCCGCGGAGACGATGATAACGATGAATGCCCCTATTCCATTTGCGTAATGGGGTGTCGACTTGGTGGGACCAATGCCGCAGGGAATAGGACAAGGAAATTTTTTTATCGTGGCGGTTGATTACTTTACAAAATGGGTGGAGGTCGAACACTTGGCCAAAATTAAGGAGGAGAAAGTGATACACTTTTTATATAAAGGTTTGGAGGTGTTGGTGTCCGATAATGGAACACAATTCAATGGCAAGCGGATTCGAGCGTGGTGCGAGGAGATGAAGTTCGAACAACATTTTGCTTCTGTGGCTCATCCGCAAGCCAATGGACAAGTCAAGGTGACCTTCTGAATGGACTAAAAACAAGGCTAGAGAAAGCCTCAGGGCTTGGATCGACGAACTAACCTCAGTACTTAGGGCATATCGGACCACCCTGAGGTCGACAACAGGAGAAACCCCATTCAGTCTGGTCTATGGGATGGAAGCACTACAGCCGGTCAAAGTGGAGTTACAATCCCAGATATCGAGCACTTATGACCGGGAGTAGAACGAGGAGTTGATGATGGCGGCTCTTGACACAATTGAGGAGCTTCGAGAGCAGGCCTCGACCAGAGTCGAGGCGTATAAGCAGAGGATGCGAGCAGCGCATGACAGAAGAGTGAGGGTCCGAATATTCCAGGTGGGCGACTTAGTCTGGAAAAGAGTCGACGTGCTAAAACATGTTGGCAAGCTGGAGCCGAATTGGGAGGGGCCGTACGTGGTCAACAAAGTCCATGCTGGAGGTGCATATTCGCTGAAGGACGATCACTTGTCAGGTCATTGAATGTTGCTAACTTGAAGAAGTATTACACATAATTTTTTTCTTTTTTCTCGAGGATTTACAAAGATGATGTATCGACATTTCTGCGGGATTAATGAAATTTCGTTTTCAAACCATATAATTATTGAATTATCGAATTGTTTTATTTGGTGTTTTTGGTCAAAAAAATCCATCATGATTAAGGCAGTGAGGCTAGATGGTCGCATGTATCGACCATCCCTTTGAGGCTGGCATGTGTTCAAAGGCAAAAAATTCATCATAATTAAGGCCGTGAGACTGGATGGTCGCATGTATCGACCATGCGACCATCTCTTTGAGGGTGGGCATGTGTTCAAAGTCAAAAAATCCATCAAGATTAAGGCCGTGAAGCTAGATGGTGGCATGTATCGACCACCCCTTTGAGGGTGGACATGTGTTCAAAGGCAAAAAAATCCATCATGATTAAGTCCGTGAGGCTGGATGGTCGCATGTATCGACCACCCCTTTGAGAATGGCATGTGTCCAAAGGCAAAAATCCATCATGATTAAGGCCGTGAGACTAGATGGTCGCATATATCGACCACCTTGTGAGGGGGTGGGCATGTGTTCGATCCAAGGAAATTGAACATGCACGATACACGAAAAGTGCAGTGACGCTTAATACAATGTTAACAAGATATTAGAATCGTTTGAGGTGTTCGAGCGGTGTGAGGAAAAACCATCGTGCTTAAGACCAAGAGACTAGATGATCACATGCATCGACCACCTCTTTTGAGGGTAGACATGTGGTCGAAGTGATCAAACCAGAGTTAAATAAATCCCTAGTGATATGTCGATCTACAAGATAACTTGGAGTAAATTTTATGGTATCTTCCAAAATGGAGTGACCTCAATAGGTGGTCGTTTAAAAGTATAATGTGGCATGACTTCTCACTTGTTCTGGCGGAATATGGCTTGAGTCGAAATACTCATGGAATTATAATTTTCGTGGAGTTATCGATTAGAAATGAAAAGAGAAAGTAACCACGACATACATAAAGGTTTCAGTCTCCAAAACACATGTCCAAAGCAAAGGAAATTCATTCAAAACAAAATGATCAGGATATAGGTGCAAGTTTCAAGTTTCAAAAGCAAATATTGGACCCTTGAAGCAGTTCCTGGAGCTGCTCGACCTGTAGGCTCGAGCCAGAAGTCGATTCAACTACATCGAACAAGGGCCGCAGACGAATCGACTCGGGACATGGAGACAGGCGAGGTGAGGTTGTCGGGCAGATTAAAATTTTTCTTCAAGATGGTCGAGCGTGCCAAAGTGTGTGTCTTTGAACATTTTGGGTAAGCGGCAAATCGGGGTCGCCATGGAAACCTTTGGGCACATTGGGCATAGCGTCCCATATAGCCTCCACGTCAAGGTCCTCGAAGTCGTCCTCCGCCACTTGCTCCCGCGCCTTCTCCATGACAAATTGGAAGTAGTCGGTGGCCAGGCTCTGAATTTCTTTCAAATATAGTGGTGACTGCATTAAGTCAGCCACCACTTGATCGCGATATTCTTGCAGAAAACGTTGCTCGACCTTGGTGTACCACAACATTTGAAGAGCTCGAACAGCGGAGGCATTCGTGATCTGTTGCTTCTCTTGCTCTCGGGCAGCCTTCTCTGCCTCGAGCATGCGCTCGAGGACTTGGATCTTCTCCTCATAACCCCGCTGTTGGATTATCAGCTCCTCCAGATCGAACCGCTGCTAAGTGAGCCGGTTGATGGTGTCCTAGCGCACGGACAACTCTTTCTCGAGCTCAGCGATGGAGCTCCCAGACTCCGACATTGCTTGGTCGGCTAGGGGAATCAGCTCGATCAAGCTCTGTGATCAACACAAATAGATATAAATAATGCAGGAAATGGAGATATGGGATCGCAAAGGGCGAAGTTGAATTAATAATTTACCTGAGCTAGCTCCAGTTGAGCGATGCGCTCGCCCCGGGCCTTAAAATTCAAGCTGCCACTTGGGAGGTGTGCAGTGGGGAGGACATCCTTGAAAAAGGATACGATTTCCTTCCCGCTGGCCCTCTCCAGCGAAGGAAGGGGAGTGATATCTCGTGGAGTCTCCTCGGATTGAGGGTTGGTGGCGATTGGTTGTTAGACCACCGGATTGGTCAATTGTTCCGGAGGAGAAGAGGGGTGGGCGTGTTGCTTGGGGAGGGGAGCCTCTGCTCCCCGACCAAAGTCTGGTCGAGGGGTTGCTCCTTAGGGGAGGAAGGGAGTGCCTCGAACTCCGGCCGAGGAGAGAGGGACTACGGGGAGAAGAGGTCGACTATAGGGCAGACTTCCTTTTGAGAGGAACTTTCCTCTTAGGCAAAGAGATACTGGGCATCTCTGCAAAGAAAATAAAAGAAGAGTTAGCACATCAGTAAGCAGTCTATACTCGAACATAATAATCGAAAACTACCTGGATCGCCATCTACTCGAATAGAATCAAGGGTTGTTTCAGTGGGAAAACACAAGGTTTTGTGACTGAGCAAACCACAGTGGTGTAAAAGATTGTAGTCTTTTAGAGGAGTCCTCGAAGCGACAGGTTTGGAATTCCAAACGGCGATGCGCTGGTCGAAGGGGGGATTTTGAGGGGGATTCTCAAGCTCGAAAAAAAGGTCCTTGAGCCAAGGTGTGGATTCCCAAGGGAAAGAAGTGTCGGGCTCGACATATACAAACTTATGCTTCCACTTGAGGCAAGTAGATAAGGATGTCGAAGATGAAATGAGCTCCATTTCGACTTTTTAAATAAAGCCTACTAACTTGTTTGGAAGAAATATAACAGTAATGAAAGAAATCTAGGTCGAATCGTCCTACACGGACGTGGGAGAGGATGATGAAGGTAGTGATAAAGCGAATGGCATTTGGAGGGAGTTGATTCAAGGGGAGACCAAACCATTTACAAATTTCCACGAGGTCGGAACTAAGAGGAAAGCGGATACCAAGGTCGAACTAGATTTCGAAGAAGGCGTAACTGGCTTGGGGAGGATTATCAAGTGTTATCATGGTCGGGGCTACGGAATACCCAAAAAGAGGGGTGACCAACCTTATCGACATCCAACCACCCATCCAACCACCCAGCAGGGCGAGGAGTCGAGCGGGATTTCTTGGTCTTAGGAGGAGCAGCAGGGGAGCTGCTCGAAGGTTTAATTTTGATGGATTTCGACGAAGCGGACGAGGCCGATGTTTTGGTTCTGGTGGTTCTGGTTTTGGTCGTCTTGGTTTTGGTCGAGATAGAAGGGTTAGACAGTGAGAGAGAGGGATATGGTCCTCATCCTCCTTGATAGCTGCGTCGGCGGCATCGGAGGAGCCGAAAGCGGGTCGAGATTGACGGTTAAGGGGAACATGGTCGAGGACATCCTCATCTTGCTGGCGGAGAGGAGGATGCTCGAACAGGGTGTCATGGGAATTAGCAGGCTTCGAAATGGTAAAGTGGAACGGCTTGGTAGACTTCCTCAACAGAATTGGAGGGCGAATGAGGCGGTGATGGAGGAGTCGAGGACGAAGAGGGGGAAGTCATATCTTTGCCGGAATGGTGGTCGTTTTGGAGGTAGAGGAATCTATATATATATAAAGGTTTGATTTACGTAAAATAGTAACTAAAATCCCGCCAAAATATTTTATTTTTACTTCTATTAGTATTTTTTTATTTTTTTTTTTTGAAATTTCTAGAATTGGCGGTCATTTTTTGAAATTCGAATTAAAAAAGTCAATTTAATATTTTTACAGAATCCATTTAGTCAAATATTGCGACTATTACCTTTATTAGTTGCATGGCTTAAATTTAGTATATATAATATATTGGCAAAAAACAAAAAGATTTTCTTAAAATAACGAATGTATAATATTTTGTTTTGATAGTCTCATAAAATTATTCCAAAACTTTGGAAATATCGGAAATGAATGAGGAAGAAAATCCTTAAAAGATCATAAACAATGTATTTCAATTGGATCACGAGGAACATAGCTAAAGTACCATTTTGAATATCATTTATTTATTTCCGGTAATTATATATATTTTACTACGCATTCTGTGGACTTATAAATGAAATATACTAAATACATAAATAAAATATGCAGATATGATAAGGAATAAAATAACTTCACAAATTCTTATCATAATTTTTTTTGTTACCAAAAATGCATACTTAACATATGAAATGTCATTTTTATTATATTACAGATTTGTTTGCTCAATAGCGTTTCACACCAAAAAGCTATAATAGATGTTTTGATCGGATAAAAAAGCTGAAAATATTGTTTGGTTGGCTAGCGTTTTTATTCAGCTTATTGGGTGGAAAAGCTATTTTAGAAAACGCTACAATCCCGACTTTTTGAGTTAGCGGATAAGGAGGATATTTTTTTTTCATCAGTTTACCAACTTTCTATCCAAAATAGGATCAACATTTCAATTTTAAAATTATGCAAAAATCTATTGAAAAATTAAAACCATTTAACCATTACATCTTCCCAAGAGTAATCTTACTGAAATGAAATGATCCCCCTAAATATAATTCACGAATGTGTTGAGCCTAAGTGGCAGATTCGCACGCTTCGAAATCCTATATGGCAGAATTTCATGCTTCGCCATTTGGCTTGGATAACTTTTAATTTACACATTTGTGTAAGTAATGCACAGGATCAGTTTTGGTCAAATATTGCGGCTCATTGAAAAGAATTAAATAATAACTATGGTCAAATCTACTTTGCATGTGACATTTCATTTAATTTTGTTGTCGTGATTAGATCCGAGAATATTGGACTCATGTATACAAAGTTAAAAATTTATTAAAATGGTGGTAATAATAATAATAATAATAATCTTTTTAAAAGTATTTGTATTTACTTGAAACAGAAACTAAATCCCGCTTAAAAATATTAAAGTTGCTAAATTTGGTAAAAAAAAATATAATTTTCAAAAAATCCTGCTTCTATAAATTAATTAATCCATTTATAGTATAAAAGTTAATAAAATTACTAAATTCAATTTTGGTATAACGTGAGCAATTTTATTTTAGGTATCTGAATGTCATTTTAGTTTTTGGTAGGAAATGTGTTGGTATTAATACAAAAATGATTTTATGGTATAAAGTGGGCGATTTTATTTTGATATTAAATTTCGAAATTTAAATGACATGAATTTTATTTGGTAGGGATAGAAGTGTAATTGGAAAATTGAAAAAAAAAAAATAAGTGGTTTGAATTTTATGTGGTATGGGTATGAAAGCCGAATTTTAGGTTGATTTGTTTTAAAAACAAGGTGATATGGTTATCAAATTTTAGCATATTCTCATAATAACTTACCATAAGATATTGATGATAATTCGAAAAATTGGTATGTATTCCTCATGAAAAGAAAAAATATTTTTGAACAAATATTCGTTAATAGAATTTAAAAGTTTTAATTTAATTTTAGAGAATCAGTTGATAAATTTGAACGATAAGGTAACGGACAACAAATCTAAAGAATTGCGAGATGATATATATATATATGTGTGTGTGTGTGTGTGTGTGTGTGTGTGTGTGAAATATATAAAGAAATTAATTGTGTAGTCCAAATTTAAAAGTCAAATAAGTAATAATTCACAACTTACTAATGAACGTAAATGGAATAGTTAATTATTTATAGTTTAATCAATTACTCAACTACTTAATTTTTTTGATTTGGATGGTTTATAGTAAAATAAATTCATTTTAATTAATGAAATAATATCAGATTTATATTTATATTTTTCTAAATATTTGATAAAATTTTGCCAAAATATTTATTTTATGGAGTCACATTGTAGTCAAACCGAATTTCTAAATAGAAATTTTAAAATGACACTTATTTTAAAATGAATATAATGTAATTTATTATCAGTTACAATTATTATCAGTTACATGCAGCGTACGAGTTGTGTATTGATCTTAAATAGACATGTTTTATGTAATTTTGCACAATTTAAATTTTATACGAGATTTTCGATAAATTAATATAGGTAAATTTTATTACATATTAATTTCATATTTTAATTTACAAATATTATTTAATAAAAATTATAATTTATACATATCAATAAACATCTCTTACCCGTGCATCGCACGGGATTCTTACTAGTCTGAAAAATAAAAGGAGAAAATATCAAAAGAGAGGATCTTTAGGAAGGAAGAAGAAGGAAAGAGAAAGGGAATCTCGCGATTGCAAGGCGAACAGACATTCGAAAAAATTGAAAACAAAAAAATACAAATTAAGGTTGCAGAGAACTTACTCGTGATTATGGATGTGGAGAGTCGCCGGAGAATCAAAATCGTAAGGGATGAATCACCGAAAGCAGGAAGCTCGATCTGCCTCGATTTGCAGAGGAAAGTAGAAAGCACAAATATTTCAAGAACTCGCAAAGATGAAAAAGTGAGAAAAATCCTAAGTACGGGTATTTATAGAAGAATAATTGAAGATAGGTGAAGAGTTGGGGAAAATAGTCATTGGATCAAACGTGAAATCCAACGGCTGAGAGCATTTGAGAGGCACGAGACACGAAGGGGCGCAAATCGCGAGGAGACACAATGATTGATGCTTGTCAGAACAAGTGGCAGGATCAAATTTCGTAGCGGCAGTTGAAAAGAAATATAGTCTAAAAGGAGAACTCACTAGGTGGTCGATACATGAAGGAAAATGCAACAACGAAAACCTACTCTTAGATCTTAGATCGAGTCATTCAGACTCGACCTGAGTGGAGGTACTAGATGATATGAGATATTATACCTAAATGAGTAAACCGGTCCACTAGGCCGGTCGAACGAGTCCAACAAACCGAATGGGTAGTCGGGACCGAACAGAATCGAGGAGAGTGGTTGTGGTCGAGCACCACGAGAACAAGTTACGAGGAGAATAGGTCGATCTCAGGTCCAGGGAGGATCTGGTCGAAGATCGACCTGTCGGGCGAAGGGTCATTTGATCGACCACTTCACAGACTGAGAGCAGTCCGAGGATCGACCTAGACACGGTCGAACGCAAGAGCCTTCGAGGAGTATACAGAGAAATCTTCACCCCATGCGCGGAGGACACGTGGCGCGACTGGAGTGGTCTATGATGATAACCGTCTCTGACACACGCACACTGTGTGTACGAACGGGCAAGCCCGGGCAGCTTTAGGCAGCCACCTCAGCAAATCCGGGCAGCCTTTAGAAGCAGGTACCTCACCGAGCTTCACATTTTGAGCATGATTTTATCCACTTTTACTCTTGAGGATAGAGTATAACATACACTGATTAAGCATTGGAGCTTCACCGGAAAACCCCTCCGGTGGTGTGAGTTCTTTTCAGGTACGCGGCGTTCTACCGGCGAGGAGGAAGGAGGCGAACCGATTTCCAGCTGGTCGGAGTGTCGTAACAGTATGGCATTGCTAGTGATAATACTTCTTAAATATTTTTAATGGTGGTAGAAAAAATAGGCCAAAGATAAATTAGAAATTTAAAATGAGATATAAATCACAAGGGACATGAGGACAAGAAGTTGATAGTACAAAAATGGTGAATTTCAAAAGGCTTGAAAACACCAAACAATGTTGGGTTACCACAATAATAGCCCTTAGGTTCAGCTTGATATTCTTTTATTTTTTATTTTTTTACAGAATAATAATCTCTCAAATTGCAAATAACGGTCGATGTATTTATTTCACAAATTACACCAAAAGGAGTGTTAAGTAAATGTTGGGTTACCACAATAATTGCCCTTAGGTTCAGCTTGATATTCTTTTATTTTTATTTTTTTAAAGAATAATAATCTCTCAAATTGCAAATAACGGTCAATGTATTTATTTCACAAATTACACCAAAAAGAAGGGAGTGTTAAGTAATAAAGATCTTAATGTAATAATTCTGATTAAAAAAAATAATTAGATATTCGCTATATACCAAACATCAGGTGAATTTTGGAAATTTATCTGGGCCTATAGAGAGAATCAGACTCAAAAGAGAGAGATGTTAAGCTTGAAGGCAAAGATTCCTCCAGAGACTGATTTTTCATTGATAAAAAGAGAAAGGTACAAGGCAGAAGCAGATTTTAGGTGAAACGGAAATCCAGATAGAATTCAAGTTTAACATTCTCCACTAATGAACTATCAAACAGATCTGAAAACAAAATATACCATCTTTACCATAACATATTTAACCCTATCGACATTGTAAACACCTTTAAAAGCCAAAGGAGAAGCGTCGGACATACCTTTTGCGCTCAAGTTCTTTGAATCTTGCTGCTTGAAGTAGAAACTCCGGTGGTCAAGGGACTTGTAATGGTTTTTGGAATATATTTCAGCCCATATTTTGTTGAAATCCAACCGGCACTTTGTCCATTCCTCCTGCTTCTGCTTAAGACGGATTAGGATAACAGGCAATGCCCGAGATGCATTTTTACGCAAAATGTCCACCACATCAACACCATGGTCGCCATATAGGCGTTCAATGCATCTTAAGTTTAAAGCTGAAATTAAAATAATAATAATAATAATAAAATGAAACGGAAAAGGAAAAGGTACTCCATAAAATAATAATAAGAAAATGAAACAGAAAAGGAGAAAGTACTCCATAACAACAGAAGTTGCATTACTTTTTGCAAATAACATAAGAAATCGAGTATCTCTCACCATTAGAACTTATTTCATAATTCCAAACGAACCTGAGAAATACTCATCAATTTTTATAGGACCATCTGAACCAATCGTATTATTAGTGATATTGTTCAACAGCTCCTCTGCCCGCTTGACAGTTGAACTGACAGACTCCAACAGCATGTCTAGCTCAAATCTTATACAAAATCAAATGCAGAAATATTTCTCCATTAGTAAAAGCTGAGGCATCAACTAGACTACTAGAGCAATCATAAAATACAGCTACGTTATACTAAACCAAGGGTTCATTGCATTAGCTTACAATATGTGGGTATAGAGCAGACTAGGAAATATGAGGATAATAAATAGACCAGCAACAATATGAAATGGCAATAGGAGATTACACGAAAATAATGCACTTCAGAGAATACAGCAAAGCCCATTAAGAAGATCTCATAAATTCCTATAAGTTGGTTTTAGAGTTAAGAAGATTGTTAATCTTAAATGGAAAATATGTTATTTACTGCTTAAATAAAATGAGAAAATAGAATTTATAAGATGTAACAGCAATTTGGTAATTAAGATTTATCAAAATTGAAACAAAGACCTTATTTTGGAAGTGACAAATGAGATCTCCACTTTCCTAAAAACATACACAATTTTAACATCTTTTTTGGGGGCTTATAAGATCTCTTAAAGAATAAAATAAAGAAAAAAGAAAAGCCAAACACTTTCAGAGAATTTACGCTATAAACATCTAATGATATGTTTCGGTCAAACACCTAAGCCCCTAGCATAGCAATCATACAGTCTACACACAAGGAAAAAGGATCTCAAAACTGGAAAAACTACAAGTTGAATACCTATCATCTTCACATCTAAACAAGCTTTCTTCATACTGGTTTCTCCGCATGTGTTTAAAAGAGTAATCCTCACTGCCAGATGTCACTGAGACCCAATGATCATTTAGAACTTGGGCACCAAGCTCTGACTTCTGGCTAGCTGTGGGTATCGGGTACTGTAAAAGGTCACAAAGATTGGTTCAATAAGAAGATATCATACATGCAGTAAACTGGGATTTCCTAAGTATTCACACAAATGCTTACATCTTTAGGAAGTAGCCGATAACTGGGAGTGCAACGTTGACAATTTGAAAGGTCGAGCTCTTGAATAGACTTTTCCCAATATTTCAAATTGTATCGTTCCTTATCTTTTCCTCCTTCCACTTCACGCTTTGGTTCTTTCTCCTTATCCTCTACTTTCGTAGCTTTTGAAGAATTTCCTTCACTCCATAATGATTCTGGTATTAAAGACACAAATTTGTCAAATCAGAATTGACAAATTTCACTTTAATAGGGTAGGCGAAGTGTAAGAAATTACACCAGAATCTTAAAAAACTATAAAAAATTTGGGAAATATATATTAAGAAAAAAAAAAACAAAAAAGGGAAAGGAATGACCATCCACACAAATATGAAATTCATCAACCACAAAATTATCAATAACGAAAAAATTACATACTTTTGCCCATAACACGAGCTAGAAATGCATCTGCAAAAATAGGCAAGTGATTAAAGGCGATATCAATTTAACAGAAAAAATATAACTGCATAAAAGCAAGAATATTGGGTTACCTATTCCCTCACAGCGTTCCAAGAATTCATTAAATCCATCCATAAGATCAGGGTATTTTCCAAGTAAATCAAAAACCTGAAAGCATAAAAATACGAACTTTATACAGAAACAAATTCTCACCACATCTAATGCATATAACACATGAGCTCATCATCCCAAATCACTTATCAGTACACCATTTGAAGAAAGCAAAATGCAAAATCCTAACTATAGAACAGCTATATTATAGATGATAAAGTCTGCTTCAAAGAAACAATAATTACGCTGCATATACTAACATTNAAAAAAAAAAAAAAAAAGGACATGGAAGGGAGTTAGCCTACCCCGATTTGCTTGGGACTAAAGGCTATGTTGTTGTTGTTGTATGGAAGGGAGTCCACAGGTAATAATTTCAGTAAGTATGACAAAACCATGAAATTAGCTACTACTACATTTATATCAGAAAACAATTACAAATAAAATTAACCTATTGCTAATATATTTTACAGTATCATACCAAACTCTGCAATTCCTTTCTTGTGATAATCTCTTTACTGTATATGTGAAGGCATTTCAAGAATGCCTGGTAATCCTCGGCATTGCACAACGTCTCTTTCACCTTTTCACAGAAAATAAACTCCTGACGGTACATACCTGGAAAGATGTAACATAGTAAGATATAAAAAAGCCCAATTTACCAAATCAAACATAGAGAACGGCTAAGATATTAAAAAACCCAATTTATCAAATCAAACATAGAGAACGCCACACAATAATAAGTTAAAACAAAGAAAGGCCCTTTACTTCTCCGCTTATGATTTTTCCTTTCTTGTTGGTCAATTTCACTTTTATTCCTTTATCTAGGATCTGTATGGATTAGGGTATTGAGGCAAATTGAAATAAACCATCCACTATTATTAATGGTCACCATGTAGTATTAAATTCCTAATAAGAAAATCAATATCTAAAACAAAACATTCACAACTTTTTCCTGCCAAAAAATATTTTTCAGAAACAAAAATCAATAAAAAAAAAGTAAATAAACAATTCTCCTATATATGCCACTACAAGACATGTTTGTTGACTCACTCTTCCATGCCTCTTTGTCGTCATATGCAGCTAAACTAGAGTTTCCTCCAACGTCTTCAACTTTCTTAGCAGATTTCCTTTTCTCGGAGGACCTTTGCATGCTAAAATCGCCATTATTCCCATTGTCATGATCTCTCTCATCCCGTTCGCGGCTTCTCCTATTATCCCTGTTTTCTCTTTCCACTTGCTTTTTGGGCTCCTTGTGCAACTTCATAGCTGTTTTATCGTCATCCACATCAGGACGGTCAACGCTAGGATCTCGCTCTCCGTTGGGCCCAAGTTTTCGTGACCGTTGCTAAGAATTTTGTGGGCCATACAATTTTGTCAGTATTCCGACAAAATCATAAATGAGTATGGAACAAAACAACGGTTAATTACAAAAACTACTCCTAACATCATTCTACTTAGCCAATTTGTTTGAAAAGTATCTTTTATTTCCAAATACTACCCGGGCATTTCACTTGTTTTCAAGTATTGGAATAACTACAAAAGAGCCAATTATCCTCAAATAACCCCCACAATTACTTGAATAACCTCACTACGTTACCGGGGAGAAGCTACTTTAGCGGAAATTACACACACAACCCACAAGGGCTCATTGGTAGCATCCAAAGATAAGTTTTTTTTTTTGTAACTAGACTAAATATAAGGGGTAATTTTTTAAAATATCCAAAGGCATAAAAGGTAAAGGAAAGAAACCTTATCCACTTGAGATTGCCGGACAGGAGGCACGGCCGAACTTCTTTCATCACCACGGGGAAAAGAGTGGTGGCCGAGAGAAGCATGAGCAGCTGGTGCTTGAGCTGAGGTGTCAGGCAAAAATCTAGTGAACTCATCGAGAAGATCTGAATGATCTTCAAAAAGTGTCGCAACCTGCAAAATAGAATACACAAAGACCCTATAATTAAGAAGGAACTACTTAGTGAAGTGGGAGATTGATATAGAAACACATGCAGACCTCTTGGTAGACCTCAGTTATGCCCTTGTGTTCCTTCCGATACATATTCAGAATGTCCAGGAATGATTTATACACATGATCATCGTTTTGAAAACGTTTCTGCAAGTAGTAAAGACAAGGATTAGATTTTATATTATTCAACTTCGTCCTTAACTTAAGGAAAAATTATTGAAATCGCCCTTGAGTTTTGGTCTATTTAGTAAAAGACCAAATCATCTTCTGAAATTAAATGCACCAAACCATTTAAGTGGTCTTCGTAATTTTGGAAGATAATTAGTTTTCTTTTTATTCCCTTTTTACTTGAGACTGGACTTTAAGGGCATTTTTCCGATAAAGCCTAAACTAAAATCTCATAATATCCAAACTCACCTTGATCTTGTTGACAAAACTAATTGCCTCTTCAAACTCAACGGTCCTTTTCGGCGGAGCCTCATCCTCATCAGTGAGGGTAATTTCATACCCCTTGGGTAAGAAAGTGTTGAACCCCAGAATTAAATTAGGATGACCTTTAAATAACTCTTTCACTCTACCTATGACGCCAGCAGTATCGATCCTGCCCAAAAAAGAAAAGGAATAAATGAAGGTTTTAATGATAATATTCCAACCGAATCCCCAAAAATATAACAAACTTATTCTACCGAGAGATGCATGTTCTCTTACCTTTGTGCCTTAAAATCTTTCATTACATCAAGGAACTTATCATACTTTTCTCGTTGATCTTGAAACATGTCCTTGACCTCTTTCAAATAAGTCAATGCATCATTAGTGGTGAGCTTTTGTGTACTTGCAGCAGCAACACTTGTACCACCACCTCCATTAACTATAGCACCGCCATTAACACTGCCGCCGCCACCTACTCCACCAGTGCCGCCGCTGCCCATAGTAGGGTTTGGCGGGCCATGCCTGAGAACATAAATGGAAAAAATATAAAGAATCAACTTTATGATCTATATCTACCACAGAACAGCTCAAAGTTACTTAGAGAAAAGCCACAATTAACATAAACGTAAATCAGCTTCTAAGACAGCAACTGTGATCTTTAGTTTAGTTTCTTTCTCTTGTTCTTCAAGATATATGTTTTTGTTCCTTTTTCTGAAAATCATATTTACTTAAATCTTAGGTTTATCAATAAAGGCCATTCCTTTTTAGCGAAGATCATTTAATATAGGGTTTCGAGCAAAGATCAATCAGTTGTAACGAGTATCAGTAAACTGGGTTGGTCCATTATCTATAACCTTGATTATGCAGTCAAAATAAAATCATATAAGAAAGAAAGAAAATACAAAGAGAATAAGACATAAGCACAGCTCATTTTAAAGATCTAGTTTTCTGTAAATACTGCGGACAACAATCACAGAAATTATAACTATAGCATGTTAATCTTTTAACCTAGTTCCTCGTCCTATCTGCAGAAATTCTCAAAACTGCAACTTTAAGTGAAGATCCAAATAGAGTCCAGATACAAAGCAACAATCGGTGCTGAAAACAATTCTCGATCGATATACTTAGAATTGAATCCTGTTAATTACGTTTCACCCATATCACATCAAAACCACACTCTTTAAAACTCAAAAAACAAAAAAGGATCAAAAGAAACAAATGGAAGTAAATCACTGAGAATCAGTAATTCTCGGTGCATAGGGAGTAGCAAATAGACAAGGAATTTGAAAAAAAAAATGAAAAATAAAAAATAAAAATAAAAGAGAGACTCACGATTCAACACGAGATGCCGGACTAAATGGCCGCTTAAATTGAGGATTCACGTACACATCGTCTCGCAAACGCTTCATCCCTCTGCAAAACACACCAACTTCACGTAGAAAACAGGAGCCGGAGAAGAAAACATTAGGAATAAAATCTATTTATGAAATAAATACTGACCTGTGAAGTTTCAGGGAAAGGGAAAAAAGCCAACAGATCTAATCTAAACAGCCGAAAGACGGAACATACAGTTCAAAATTATCACTGCAAATATTTTCTATAAAGCCAAAGTCTATAGAACAAAATGGAGGAGGGAACGAAGAGGTAAAGGTGAGAATTATGTGAAGTTTTATTGCGATATACATACACTACACCGAGAGAAACAGGCATCTTTTTCTTACGAGTTAGGAATTTTTTATTTTAATTTTGAGTTATTTTTTTTTTCTTTTTCTATTTTGTGAAGTTATTAAATTAATAATATTATAAATAGAACTCGAGTTTGAGTCGCTCAATGACCGAAGTGGAAACTATTATTGATCCTATTTAAAAAAGAGGAAGCAAAAAAAATAATTATAAATTAAAGATTCAGGGTCAAACAATGTAAAATTATTTTGTATAAGATAATATAAAAAAATTTGATTACACACCATTTCAAAATTATTATTATACTTTTTTGTATGGTTAGCTTATAATATTTGTAAAAATATTAGTAATTAGACCGATAAAAATTAGCTTCTTAAAGTAGATAATGGATTTTCAGTAGTAATTATGAATTGGTTTCTATTTTATTTTATTTTTTCTTTCTAAAGATAATGGATTTCTAGTAGTAATTATGAATTGGTTTCTATTTTATTTTATTTTTTTAAATCTGTATAGATAAGGGATGAAATTTTTTAAACACGGGAGACGTATGCAATGGGATTTTGTAACAGAAGAGATAAGCGTGTAGATTTATACTAAAAATAGAAAAAAAAAACAAATAATTATTGTCAAACAACAGTTTTGATAAACTAAAAAAAAAATGAGCCGATTTTTTTGCCTATTTAGACTTGTCCAACAATTACTATATTAGGATATATTTAATGATTTTGGCGGGAAAAAGTTTCTAAATTTATAAAAAGGTTATTCTTTTTATATAATGATAGATGATTGTAATGTGCACTAATTTTAATTTTTTTTTTATGATTTTTTGACAAATTATATATCTAAATGTTAATAAAAAAATCCTTAAACAACAAACACGAGTTGTTGAGTGAAAAGTTGGGTCATTCAACAACTTATATTTTTCTAATAAAAATGCACACTTATTTTATAAAATATCATATTTTTATTTATGTAAAATATAATAAAAACGCAAACTTATTCTATAAAATATCCTAATTTTTATGTTGGTTTATAAACTGTGATATTTCAATTTGAAATTAATGTTTTAATTATCTAACAACTACAAATTATATTTTTCAAAAATATATATGGATAAGTATGCAAGACTATACAACAAAAATATATCAAGAGCAACTTGAATGGCCTCTTCATTGCTTTATTTTATTAGTACATGGCACAAATAATTCTATGTAACATGAAAAAATGTTTAGGCTATGTTTAGTAGACAAATAAGCTAGCTTATAGCTTATTTGGTTGGCTTATAAGCTCCCTGCTATCTTATCAGCTATCAGCTAGTTTTACCAAACATAACCTTAGAAGTTTTTCTACAATTAGAAGTCATTCTAAACAACTTTTAATACATATTATATTATTTATACAATTTGTCTCTCTTTTTCAACCAATTACAATATTATACATCATAAATGGTACCATAATTAACATTAATCGTTAAAGACACAATTTTTAAATTTTCTATCTCAATGTCATGTAACACAAAATGAATAATGTTCCATTAAAGATACTCTAACCAGAACAAATAACTATAACTTTTAAATTTATCTTACTTTGAGCAGCTATGATAAATTTGTCTAAAATATGCTTTTGAAGCAGCAGTGATATTTGTAATCATATATTTCTAATGGCATGATTGGTATGATGGAATGGAATTTCATATGAATGAAATGATTATGGGAATAGAATGAAACATGTTTTGTCATTGATGCGTTTGGTATGCAGGAGGAATAGGACTAGAATAAAATGAAATTATCATTTTTAATTATAAAAATAAATAAAAGATTTTTTTTAAAAACATAATATACTTTTAATAAATTATATATAAATGTTTTTTAATAATATATAAAAATAAAATAATATATTTTTAATAATATATTTTGAATAATATATAAAAATAGAATAATATATTGTTTAATAATATAAAAAATAATATATTTTTAATAATATATAAAAATAAAATAATATATTTTATTTTTTAATTAAACAGTAAATAAAAGTATGTTTTCAATTTTTTTATTTGAATTTTATTTTTTAAAATAATATATTTTTAATAATATTTAAAAATAAATTAATATATTTTTAATATTTTTCAATAATATATTTTTAAAATTAATATATTTTTAATATTTAAAAAATAATATATTTTTAATAATATATATAAATAAAATAATATATTTTTAAATTATATATAAATGTTTTTTTAGTTTTATTTTTATATAAGTATTTAATATATCTAATTAAAATATAAATAAAAGTAAGTTTTCAATTTTTTTATTTGAATTTTTTTTAAAAAATAATTTTATTTAATATATTTTAATCATGATTTATAATATATATTATATATTTATTTTTTATTATTATTTGTTAATTTTATTTTTTAAAAAATTGATTCCTACACACATGGAAATGAAAAAACCTTCCATTTACTATGGAATGGCTAATCTCATGGAGATGGGTTTTGCCATTCCCATTGGAATGGCCATTCTTCCCAAAAAATATACCAATCATGGGATAAGGAATGAGTAAGGGAATGATCATTCCATTCCCATGTCATTCCTTCATATCAATCATGCCATAAGTGTATTTGTAGAATACGTAAGTATTTATGACTTTTAGTTTGTTTAAATATTATGGGCAAAATGTAGTGATTTGTCATGTGAGATTAGATTGTAGTTTCTTAATCAAATTTGGAGATACGATTTTAGTGATCTTAAATAACTTTTGTTATTATTTATTTGAGTCATTGAGATATTTCAATTGCGAAATTGGCATATCATACAAATACGTTAAATTAGGTTAAACAATTTCCCTTTG
>BKCP01006072.1:1976203-2054686 GCA_008636005.1 Striga asiatica
GATAGATGCATTCAACTGGAAATAATAGAGTTTTATAGGCTGGGGAGTATACTAACTCCACAATGAACTATATACAATGGAGGCTCACTCACAGGTGGCCTAGAACAAACAAAAACAAATACATTCACTAATACTTCCCAAGGCAGCCGCAACAAGCTGGATCCAAGGGAGAAGCCACTGAACCTCAAGGTCCTAGCCCACTGCAGATATTCTCTAATTCTTGCTCTTGGAAGGGATGAAAATTCCTGCCAATCTCTCCATGCTGTTCTAAACACCACTTCAGCAGGCATTCTAATTTTTTGAAACTTCCAAAGGTTCCTAGACTTCCATAACCACCATAAAATATAAGTGGTTAATTGGATTCTATCTTCAGACACCTATTTCCTATCCACAGAACACACCAAATACCACCAATTCCTGAAATCTTGAACCATGTTCAACTCTGCATTCCAGTCCACATGAGCAAATTTCCAGACAAACTTGGCTTTGCTGCAATGAAAGAATATGTGTTCTGCTGTCTCTCTTTCCTCTCCACATTCCTCACAGATTGGGTCAATGTCTATCCCTCTTTTGATTAAGTTCTCAGCCACATGAAGGATATTGCTATAGCAGCTCCAAAGGAAATGCTTCAGCTTGCCTTTGACAGCTAAGTTCCAGCTTCTCTTCCTAACTATATGGTTTTTTGCAGCTGATTCACTCCCTTCAGGTAGAACCAATTTTCTCCATTTCTAATAATCAACTCTTTGTAAGCTCCAGCCACAGAGTATTTGCCCTTTTTATCAAGCTGCCACACCCATCTGTCTTTCAAAGAAGGGTCCAGTGTTTTGATCTGCAGGATCATTTCTTTAGTTTGTGCATTAAACAGATCATCTAACAGTCTTTGATTCCACCTTCTACCTCCTTCCTCCAATAGATCACTTACCCATTTCAAGTTTGTCTCCCTTCCATTTGCACTGACAGGTTTTGCAAGGCCACCACTAATCACCCAAGGTTCCTTCCATATATCAGTAGACAATCCATCTCTGACTTCTTTGAAAAAGCAGGTCTTGTACTTATCTCTCACTCCCAGCCAGCTACTCCATAGCCAGGAAGCATTAGAATTTTTCCTAGCTTCAAGAAGAGATGCATGAGGGAAATACCTTGCTTTAATCACTCTGCTCATGAGCAAGTTTGGCTTATTAATGATCCTCCAGATCTGCTTCAAGATGAGTGTTTCATTAAAGAGTTCAATATCTTTGAATCCCAAGCCACCCAGCTCTTTTGGAAAGGTAATGAGTTTCCATGCTCTGCAATGCAGTCCTCTTGTTTGCTTATCCCCCTTGCTCCACCAGAATTCAGCACACATTCTGGCTATTTCTTTGCATACTCCTTTAGGTAGGCAGAAGCATGACATGGAAATCACAGGAAGTGCATCAATCACAACTCTAATTAAGACCTCCTTACCTGCAGCAGATAAGAAGTTGTTCTTCCAGCTCACCAGCCTGTTTCTGACAGTGTTCATCACATAGGCAAAGGAATCTCTTTTTGATTTTCCAATACCCAATGGCAAGCCAAGGTATTTAGTGGAATGCTGAATAGAAATTCCCTGCAATATCTGACAAATATGATGTTTCAAAGAATCAGGGGTATTTTTGCTGAAAAAAATAGATGACTTCCCCAGGTTAACTTTTTGACCAGTGAACTTCTGATAAGCAGATAACATTGCAATCAGCAGATGGGCTTGGTTACACTCAGCCTCACAAAAAATTAGAGAATCATCAGCAAAGAGCAAGTGAGTAAGCAAAGGCCCTGAACTAGCCAACTTAATCCCTTTGAAGTTTCCCCTACCCATCTCAAATTTAATCAGTCTAGAAAGGATCTCAGAGACCAGAATGAACAAGTAAAGTGACAGTGGGTCACCTTGTCTAATCCCTCTGCTAGCCTTAACATACCCTTTAACATCCCCATTCAGATTAAAAGAATAAGCAACTGAAGAAATACATGCCATAACCCACTTAACAAAAGAAACATGAAAGCCCATCCTCATCAATACCCCCTGAACACAAGGCCATTCAATTCTATCATATGCTTTTTCCATGTCCAATTTGATAGCCATGTAACCCACTTTCCATGATCTATGCCTGTTTAGAAAATGAACTACCTCATGAGCCACTATGACATTATCAAGGAGCTGCCTTTCAGGACTAAAGGTTGCTTGGTTTTCACTGACACAAGAATGCAGACATTGCTTCAATCTCCTAGTTAAGATTTTGGATATGATTTTATAAGCAACTCCACACAAACTTATTGGTCTAAAGTTTTAAGGGATTCAAGAATAAGGCATTTGGGGATGAGTGTGATAAGGGTGTGATTCCAATTTTTTATAAGTTGGCCAGATTAAAAAAAACTAGAAATAGCAGCACAAATATCAGATTTAGTTAAAGGCAAAAAATTTTGAAAGAAGCAGGGAGACATACCATCTTGCCCTGGAGCTTTTCCTGGATCCATGCTAAACTGTGCCTCTTTGATCTCTTCCTCCTCAACTGGTGCTACTAGTTCAATGTTCATTTCTGATGTAATGTTATTAGGGATTAACTACAGCAAATTCTCACCACCCCTGGACCCCTCTGATGAAAACAGCTTATCATAGAAAGTAGTGACACAATGCTGAATTCCATCTTCAGTCTCCCACTCCTGTCCCCACTCATTCACCAGCTTTGTGATAGCATTGGTTCTTCTCCTTTGGGTTGTTAGTGCGTGGAAAATTTTGTATTTGAGTCCCCCTCTTTGATCCACTGGGCCCTGGCCTTTTGTTTCCAATATACTTCCTCCTCCTTAGTTATACTGTCCAGGTCCCCCTTTAGCCTTTCCCACTCTCTCCAATTCCTCTGTTCCCCTTGTCTGCTCATAATCTCCATGGCTTCATTAAGTTTCACTCTTTTCTTCTCCATTGTGGTTCTGAAGCAACTACTCCATTTCAGTAAAGCAAGTCTGGTTGCTTTAATTCTTTCTTGAATTTGAAACATAGGAGTGCCACTTTGATCCTCCTGCCAGACATTTTGCACCACCTCTCTAACCCCTTCTCTCTTCAGCCATCTTTTATCAAAGTAAAACCTCCTTTTTCTCTTGAGATGTGAATGCAGGTCTTCCTTTTCTGAGGCACAACATCATGTGGTATGATGAGATTTTGAATATATTTTCAACTATAAATCCTGGATTATCCACCATCCCCTCAAATGATGCAAATATTCTGTCAATCTTTTCCTCTATGAATCCTTCTTGTCCTCTGTTATTTGCCCAGGTAAAATTATGGCCCACCATTGCTATCTCTTGCATTTCCATCCTTGCAATAAGTTCCTTGAATCCTTTGACATCTGCCTCAGTTTTCCTTCTGCCTCCTTTCTTTTCCTCTGTCTCACAAACTTCATTCCAGTCCCCCCCAATTATCCACCTACTGCCCCATCTCATTTTAGCAATCTCCAGGAAAGCCCATTGCTCTTCTCTGCACTTCCTATCAAAACTGGCATACACAAAAATCACCCAGACAGTGCCCCTACCCCCAGTATTCTCCACTTCCACTTCAAAACAAAATTGGCTGGCAATTGTTTGGACTATCTTCACATCCCTGTCCCATAACAAAAGAAGACCCCCACTATACCCCAAGGGTTCTATTGCTTGCCATCTATTATCAAAACCTACATTCTTACAAACAATCCTAATGAAATCTTTTTGTTTTTTAGGTTCAGAGAGAAAAACAAAATTGGGATGGTGGATTCTAGAAGATTCCTTAAGCTGGGCAACTGTAGAGGGCCCACCCAGACCTCTACAGTTCCACATTATTATCCTCATTTAAAACCTTGGGGCCATTCAAGGCTGGCTTCCTCCACCTGTTCGTCAATACCTTTCAACTTCTTCTGGTTTCTGGTTTGGATTAAAGGGATAGTGTTGTCCTCATTCTCATTGCCTTCTGTTCTTTGTTTTCTCTTATTCTTATGTGGTTGCACCTCCACCTCCAAACTATTTAATTACCTGATTTGAATACCTCCTTTCCTGTTCACCCTTGTCCATCCCTTTTTCTGTTGCATCGCCAGGGGGATTTGATTCATTGTTGTTGCTATTTCTATGGGAACCTCCTGTAACTCCCTGTTGTCAACCTCATCTTTTGCTGGTATCTGCTGCTTTGGTTCTGAAGGCATTTGTGAAGGTTCCTCATTGATGGTGATTGTGTTGCTCAGAGTTGGTCTGTTGCATTCACTGGTTGGCTTGAAAGGAATCTGACACTCAAGGGTAATGGCTCTTTGGTTATTAACTCCTCCTCCATTTTGCCGGCTACTGGTACCAATGGCTAACTAGCTTGTATTTCTTGGGTTTGGGGAGTATGTCCCTTGTTCTGGCCCCCCTGACTCTTGTGTTCTAGGATTATTCTGAGAGGGAGAATCATTAGATTGGTGTGTTGGGCCTGAAAAAGATGTGCCTTTGAATCCAAACTCTCTTGCTTTAAGCCATTCTCCATATTGACCTTCTCTCACTTCCTCATTACTGATATCTCTCACTCTTTTTTCACAAGATCTTTCTAAATGTCCCAGTAGTCCGCAGTAGTAGCATACATTAACCAGATTTTCATACTGGAATTGCACAGTGGTCTGTGTATTGTTCAACTTCATCGTCACACATCTGGGAATAGGTTCTGTAACATCCACAACTACTAGCATCCTCAAAAAGCTGCCCCTATTCCCCCCTGCCTTTACCACGAGCACATTTTTCGTTTTCTTGAATATTTGCCCGATCTTCAAACCAACATCCGTACATAACCAGTTGATAGGCAGGTTATTCACTTGAACCCATAGATTCAATTCTGAGAACCCAGGATGCTCCTCATATAGTCCCCCCTCCCACTCTCTCAGAATTAAGAATTGGTTTTCAAAAATCCAATTTATCCCTGCTGCTACCTTTTTCTTATCATCTATGCTCCCAAAGATGAACTGGAAGAAAATTGTTTTCAGTTCCTTAACCTCCACTGGATTCTTGATCTGCCATATCAAACTCATTGTTCTTTTAATGCCGATCAGACTAGCTTTCCTATCTCTCAATATTTTGCCAAATAAACTCTTATTGCATTCATCATCCCCAGTGCGTACATCATCATCACGGAGTTCAATAATTTTTCTTTCAGATTTCGAGAGATCAATATTTCCCAATTTCACCCCCAGCTCCTCTGCAATACCCATGGAACTAGTAGCACCCGTTGTGTCGGAATCCATCTGAGACCTGCAAAACAGAATCAGAGAAAGCCCCAAACAAAACCCCCAAAAAAGCCCCTAAAGATCAATCCCTAGAAATCCACCCTCCCCAGCAACCCTGAAGATCACACCTCCCCTAGCAGCTAAAGCTACAAAGAAAAGGAAAGATGGCGAAAATCTAACAGATCCCTACCAAGAACAATCCCCCGAAGAGAAACGATCGCTCCCCTCAGAGAAACCCTCTCTCCCTCAGAGAAATGTAAACGCTCCCCCTAGAGAGAAACAATTTCTTTTTTTTGGTTTTACCGTGCAGTTATGTTAGATTATATCAATTGACTCCACAAATGTAAGCGAGGAAAATCTATGCATAGATGTGCTCACACACATAATAATGTACCTTATTTGCCATGTGGATTAAACTACAGAGGTACTTGGGAAAGTCCAAAATTATTTTTGGGCCCTGTGGAACAAACTACAGTTATTCCTCTCTGCCAGTAAATAAATAAATAAATCTAATTTTTTTTCACGCCTCTACCATCTGCTCCGTCCACAAGGATGCCGACTTTGGCGTTGGCGCCACCCGTCATCTTTTGGTCGCGTGTCAACTCTGTTTCAAGCAGAGTGCCTCCGCTTGAGCTTCTCTCTTGCTAGTGGTGTTCGGCGTGTTTGTTTCCGATTGGGAGGAAGAGTTGATGGTCTACACTTTTGGTTGTTGTCCGTTACATACTACTCAAAGTAACAAAATATTATTTGACAGAAAAACTACTATTTTAAGTAAGTATAAACTTATATAGATATATTTATAAAAAATAGTTTGTTTGGTAGGGATGGATTAATGTAAGAATGAGGCTCAATGAAAGAAATAAGAATAGATCTAAGCCATCGAATCGGATGATCCAACAGTAGAAATTTTTTTTCATATTTTACATTTATTATGGGTATTTTTGACATTTTCTTAACTATAACAATGGACCCACCAGACCAACCAACAACCAAACTCATCGCCTACATGCACACCACAACTTCCATCGGCTTCCTCACCCGGCCGACAAACATACACATGCCACGACTAGCACACACAATTGCTAAAGAGCCGTTGCACCTCCACCGTCGATCGTACGTACGCGGATGCAACACCCACATCAGAGCCTAGTCGAACCCCTAATTTGAGGATGGATGATTTTCCCAATCATAATATTTGTTTGATTTCTCAAAGTCATTCGCCTCTAATTGGATATGTGGATGAAATCTGAACCCATGAAGCCCTAATTTTTGAGGTTGAACTCGCCGGTGACCCTCCAACATCCTCGGACGGATGTGAAATTTGTGGGTTAGGGGACTTCTATTTGAGAATTTAATAGATTCCAGGGACATTGGTGCAATTTCAAACATTTTAGCATATTTACAATCAAGTTCATGGGCCAAATTGACAATTTATTGAAAATTAAAAAATTTACAATAATGTTAATGAGATGCACCATATAAAATGTCTATACGTATATTAAAAATATCCGCTATACGAGCGCACAATGGTGTTATACATGTTGCACATTAATGACTGTTCGACTGCATAATATTAACCGAACCAACTGTACTGAAATTTTTAGTTCGAATTTATATATTTCGTTCGATTAAATGTTATTACTTTTAAAATTTTAGTTATTTCATTTCAACGTCGGCTTAATTTTCAAAATAACTGAGATAACCGAACCAACCGAACTATGTAAAAAAAATATTATTTTTGTTATGTTTAGCTAAAAATATTATTCTCTTAAGCCAAAAAATATAAAATATTAAATAAAAGTATGAAAATACTAAATATATTTTTATAATATAAACAATATATTATTTCGGTTATTTTGATTAGTTCGACTAACCGACCGAATAAACCAATTAATTATGTTCGATTTCAATTTTGTTTGGGAAAAAAGTTCAGTCGGTTGAGACTGTACAATAGCGATTATGAAAATCGTGTACAATAATGTTAGACGAGTTGCACGTTACTGAATATCAGATTGCACAATATCGACACAAATCGGCCAAATTAAATTTTCGATTCGATCATTAGTTTTTAATTTTAAAGTATATGTTATTTCAGTTCGATGTTGGCTTAATATAATTGAAATAACTGAACCACTATAACTTGATAAAGATATTATTATTATGGTTTTTTTTTTTATCGAAACGATAGAGGTATTATAAACTCGAAAAGCAAACAATGTTCGAATACATCGACATAGACAAAGATACAAAGCCTGAATAAAAGACTGGGAGGACACGCATACAAGTGGCCTAGAACTCAAACAGACAAAACAATGTACATTCGAGGAAAGCTATATTAACCACTGCATCAACTGCCTAGCAATATAGCTAACCTCACGACTAAGACTAAAAGACCAAAGAAAAACAAACAAGCAGCAAAGCAACTAAAAACAGAAAAATACATCAAGACTGCAGATTGGAGAATTCAAGCCATTCTCTTTGTGCCATCTTGATCACAACCGGAATCGGCATAAGTGTCTTCTCAAAGAGCCAAAGGTTACGAGATTTCCAGAGCCACCATAATAGATAGGTCGATAGCTGAATTCTGTCTTCGGCAACTGGATTTGTATCTATTGAGCAAATATCCCACCACCAAGCCTTGAAGGAGCAATTCTCCATGCTAGCCATATCCCAGTTTATAGGTCCTGTTTTCCACAGTGATTGAGCCCTTTGACAGAGAAACAGCACATGCTCAATGGTCTCTGGAACTTCACCACAGCAAGGACATAATGGATCCACCTGAAGGCCCTTCTTATGCAGATTTGTACAAACTGGCAGCAACCCAGAGTAGCATCTCCATATGAACTGCTTAATGGTGCCTTTAACCTTCAAACCCCATCCTCTAATCCTTGCTGCTTTACTTGCAGATATGTCCATGCTAGTGCCAGGGATATCAAGTAACAGTAACTGCTGCTGGATAAGATATGAGTAGGTAGAGGAGACAGAGAACTGACCTTTCTTGTCTAGTGCCCAATAAAATTTGTCATTCTGTCTTGGGTTTAGAGTTTGTATATTGAGAATGGCTTGGCTTTTTGCTGGGCTAAATAGTTGCTGTACCAGCCATGTGTTCCACCCTGTCCCATTGTCCAGCATAAGCTCCTTCACCCAGGTAATGTGTCCTCTAGCAATGTTCAGCAGATTTGGTCTTTGTGCTTGGAGAGAAGGAATCCAGTTGAAGTCTTCGATTTTAGTGTGGACACCATTTCTAATTTCTGTCCTCAATCCTTTTGCAAGAATTGGTAAGCAATCAATCCAGGTGTGCCAAAGCCAAGAGCCTTTTTGTGTTTTAGTCACATCAAAAATACTGCAGTCAGGAAAGTATCTAGCCTTCAACACCTTTGAGATGAGAAGATCAGGTTCAGTAACCAGCCTCCATAACTGTTTGCAGATCAGAGCTTGATTGAAGAGTCTCACTGTCTTGAATCCCATTCCACCATCTGCCTTAGAAAGTGCAATATATTTCCAGGTCTTCCAATGAATGCCTTTCTCTTGTATTTCCCCTTTACTCCACCAGAACTGAGCACTAAGACTAGAGATAGCTCTGCAGATGGAGATAGGCAACTGAAAGCAAGACATTGTAAACACTGGCAAGGAATCAATGACAGCTTTGATAAGAACTTCTTTCCCTGCTGCAGTTAACATCTTATTTTTCCAGCTCCACAGTTTAGCTTTGACAGATTCAAGAACATAAGAGAAGGTTTCCTTTTTTGATTTCCCAATACCAAGTGGCAGTCCAAGATATCTAGTGGAAGAGTGGAGTTGAATACCTTGTAGGGTAGAGCAGATTTGAGTTTGAAGGGTATGAGAAGAGTTTCTGCTGAAAAATATAGAAGATTTCTGCAGGTTCACCCTCTGACCAGTGAATAATCTGTATCTATCAAGTAAGCTCATCAATACCATGGCCTGATTGGTTTCAGCTTTCCAAAGAAAAGTGCATCATCAGCAAACAGAAGATGGGATAATGCTGGGCCATTCTGGGACAGTTTCAGGCCAATTAACTCTGAATTTTGCATAGCATCAGTAATAAGAGCTGAAAGTAACTCAGTGACTATTATGAACAGGTAGGGGGACAGGGGATCCCCCTGCCTAATGCCTCTGGAAGGGTAGATAGTCCCACTGAGAGAGCCATTAATGCAAAAAGAGAATGAAGTTGTAGATACACACACCATCAGCAATTTCACAAAATTAGGGCTAAATCCCATTTGCAGCATAATCTTTTCCAGGCAAATCCATTCTACCCTATCAAATGCTTTCATCAAATCGAGTTTTAAAGCCATAAAACAGTTCCTTCCTGATCTGTGCCGGTTTAGAAAGTGAAAAGCTTCTTGGGCAAGCACTACATTGTCCAGTAGTTGCCTGCCCTGGATAAAAGCAGATTGACAAGTACTGATGCAGGAGGTTAGACACTTTTTCAGTCTCAAAGCAAGCAGTTTGGACAGAATTTTATAGACAACACTACATAAAGCAATAGGTCTGTAATGATTCAAAGCACTGGGGTTATTACACTTAGGCACCAAAGTCACTAAAGTATGGTTCCAATATTGCAACAGAAGACCAGAATCAGAAAAACTTTGAACAGCTTCAATAACATCAGAGTGCACAATGTTCCAGAAATGTTGATAAAAGAATGGAGTCATACCATCAGCCCCTGGAGATTTATGTGGGCTTAAGCTGAATAAAGCAGCTCTGATTTCCTCAGCTTCAAAGGGTCTGAGAAGCTCCAAGTTCATATCTTCAGAAATAGAGTTTGGAATCAGATGAAGCATAGTATCTCCACCCCAAGAGCCCTCTGATGTGAAAAGAGTAGAGAAGTAACTAGTGATGTGCTCCTCAATCTCATTTGGAGTAGAAAGAAGAGAGCCCCTGTCTGAAATGAGTCTGGTAATGGCATTTTGTCTTCTTCTGTGTAGAGTATATGCATGGAAGAATTTGGAGTTTGTGTCACCCTCCTTAAGCCATTTGTGTCTGCCTTTTTGTTGCCAAAAATTTTCCTCAAAGGTGTGAGCTTGTTCAAGAGCAATATGATTGGCTGTCCAGGCCTCCCAATTATCCCCAATTCCAGAAGTTCTTAGTTCCTCCATTTGCTTAGAGAGCTCAGAAATTTTAGTCTGGTTTTGAGTTTTGAACTGTGAGCTCCAGATTAACAAAGCCATTCTAGTACATTTCACCTTCTCCTTCAGCCGATAAAATGGAGTACCCGAGTGAGAAGAACTCCATGCTTTTTGAACCACCTCTAAGACATCCCCTCTCTCTGTCCATCTTCTATCAAAGAGAAACCTTCTTTTCAGCCTGCAAGGCTGGGACCCTGAGTTGAGAAGAATTAAAGCATGGTCTGAGGCACTTCTTGCAATGTTGATGACCGAAGCATTAGGATTACTGAGCAGCCATTCTGAGGAGCCAAAAGCTTTGTCAAGCTTTTCTTCAACAAATCCTTCAGCTTCTCGGTTGTTACCCCAAGTAAACTGATAGCCCTTCATGATAATCTCATCCATTTCCATGTTGTCAATGAAAGTATTGAAAGCCTCAAAACTGCGAGCAGATCTGACCCTTCCTCCTTTCTTATCTTCCATAGAACACAGATCATTCCAGTCACCTATCAAGAACCATGTGTCTCCCCAAGAAAGCCTATCAGCCTCTAACTCCATCCATTGGGAAATCCTGGTAATTCTGTCTGTGCTCATGTACACAAACACTCCCCAACCTTGCTCAATATTGTTCACTTTGAAGTTTGCTGCAATATAGAACTCTTTGGTTACTATTGAGATAATCTCCACATCCTCTTGCCAAAATAGAACTAAGCCACCACTTAGGCCTCGAGGGTCCACTATAGCCAGCCTATCATCATATCCCAATTTTCTACTAATAGTATGTACATAGGAACTAGATTTTTTTGTTTCTGAAAGAAAGAAAAAGTTTGGATGGTGAGACCTCTTGGTCTCTTTGATTTGGAAAATTGTAGAGGGCCCACCCAGCCCTCTACAATTCCACACCGCAGCTAACATTTATCAGTTGGGTGTCACTCTAGGCTGGCATCCCCCACCTTGTCCAAAACAACTCTGATTTTTTTCCCAGAAGCTTGAACCATCAGTTTTCCTTCACTTTCTGCCCCTTGAGTAATTTGATCTGATCTTCCTCTCTTGTTACCTTTGGTTGGTTCAGCAATGATGATGGGAGTGGAACTTCTTTGCAGTCTACCTTCCTTCTGGGTTGACCTCTTCCATCTTTTAGCTTTAATGTTGGAGGATTCAGGCAGACAATCAGTGGAATATTGATTTTGGCTCACAATTAGAGGGAGAGCATTAGGGTCTATCTCCATCATCTTAGAGGCTTCTTGAAGTGCCTGAGGAGGGGCTGTTGTTTGAGGAGGAGGGATGGTGTTGGGTTGGACTGACTTGGTATTGAGTGCCAGAGATGTAGGAGTATTAAAAGCTTTAGGTGAGTTGGAATCAACCATGGCTGGTTGAGAGTTGGAGGCATGTTGGGTGTCCTCGGAGGGAACTGGGATGATTTGTTGCTGATTTTCTGGTTTGTGGGTTGAGAGAGGAGTAGACCTGTTTGAGGAAGGGGGAGATTTGTTGCCATATGAATGTTGTCTGGAGTTAGAGGTGCTGACTTCTGTCCAGGTCTGACCATCTGTGGCTTTAATCCATTCCCCATATTGGCCTTGCTTTAATGAGTTCAGTCGAATGTCTGCAAGCCTTTTAGTACAATTGCGGTCCAAGTGCCCAATGAAGCCACAATAAAAGCAGAGATTAACAAGCTTTTCATACTTAAAACATACACTGACTACTTGATTCCCAAGACGAATGTGAGCGCATCTGGGAATAGGCTCATTCAGATTCAGTGAAACCAACAAACGAAGGAAACGCCCTCCATGATTTCCAGCACTGACCACGACCACATTATTAACTGCTTTAAACACTTTTCCAATCTTTAAACCAACTTCCGCACTTAACCAGTCAAGAGGTACGTTCATCACCTGCACCCAGATTTTAACTTCTTGGAATCCCTGGTGTTTACTAGTTAAGCCTTTTTGCCATTCCTGGAGTACTAAGAACTGGTTTTCGAAGCTCCAATTGGTTCCTGCGGCCACTTTCCTTTGATCCTCTTTGGAATGAAAGATAAACTGGAAAAAATTATGACCCAACTCCTTAACCTCCATCTGGTGTTGCAACCTCCATATGGATGTCATGGTTCGTTTAATGCCAATCCAGCTCGCTGTACAATCGCCAATGATTTTGCCAAAGAGACTGCGGTCACATTCGTCGGTACTGAATTTAATGTCAACATCTTCTATATCAATCAACGAGCTCTCTTTCTCCGAAAATGAGAAGTCCTTCAGTCTGTCTGCCAGCTCTTCATCGCATCCAGCACTAGGTGTTTAAGCCATCTATACCCAGAGAATTAAAAAGCGAGTCAAAAGAGAATGCGAGGAATGGAAGGCACGCTCCCAATTGAGAGAAGAAGAAGGAATTGATCTCAGACGAGATAATCGCCCAAGAACCCTATGCTCCCTTATTATGTATTGCTAATGCACAATAGTGCTACCAAATTGCATACTAATGAATACTGGATTGCAAAAAAGTGATCAAAACAGAAAACCATATGTATAAATTATTAAATAAACATATAAAAGTATCAAAATATCGTCATCAACCGATTAACAAACATTTTGTATATATTTTTTCTTTTTTTTTTTCCCAAAACGACAGAGATAGCTATATTAATAAAAAGCGAACACCGTTCGAATACAGGACCAAACAACATCGAAAATACAAACTGAGAGACGCACCAAAGGTGGTCTAAAGCCGCAAACTAAAACAAACCAAACCAAACTCGGAGAACTAACCAACTAACCAAAGATCTAAGGAAACAAACCCAACCACTAATAATAAAGCCTAGCCAGGAGAAAATTTCCCCAAATCAAGTCTGAAAACCAAAATACAAAGAAAAACCAAGAGAAAGAAAAGAAACTAAACTGAAGCATAAGAGAATGATAACCAGTCAGACAAAGCCATCTTCACAATCACATGTTCAGGAAGCCAAATCCTTTGAAAAATCCAGATGTTCCTGGCCTTCCAAAGCCACCAAAGCATATAGGTTGTTAGTTGAATACGGGCTTCAGCTACTTCAGAGTTGTCCAGGGAACAAACATGATACCACCAATCTGAAAAGAAAGCTGTTCTATCTCTGAGGCCATCCCATTGCACAGGACTTATCTCCCAGCATCTCATTGCTCTTGGACAGTTGAACAAAATGTGTTCAGTATTTTCCATCATCTCACCACATACAGAACAGGTAGTATCCATCTCAACTCCTCTATGAATAAGATTGACAGCATTTGGTAGAGTTTGAGACAAACACTTCCACAGAAAAAATTCAGCTTGCCTGCCGCTTTCAATTTCCAGAACCTGAATTTCACTTTCTTGTTGACTGCAGTAGCATTACTGCTTTCAGGCCAGTCAGCTTGCAAGAGTTTAAGATTGGACATGTACTTATAGGTACTAGACACAGAGAAGTATCCCTTCTTTTCCAGCCCCCAGTACAACCTGTCACTTCTATCAGCATTCAAAGAAGAAATACCCAATATAGCATTACAATCCTCAACATCAAAAACTTGCCTAATGAGCCATTCATTCCATCTACTACTGTCAGCATGCATCAAATCCTTGACCCGAATCAAGTGGTCTCTAGCAATAGGAATTAGAGTGGGAGTTGGTTTTGATAAATGAGGCACCCAGTTAAAATCAGCAATTCTAGTACTTAACCCATTTCTCACCTCAATTCTCATACACTTTGCAAAAATTGGAAGTACATCCATCCAGCTATTCCACATCCAAGAGCCCCCTTGAATCTTTTTAGCATGAACAATAGAGGATTGAGGAAAGTACCTGTCCTTAAGGAGCCTGCTCACTAGAAGATCTGGATTTGAAGCCACTCTCCACAGCTGTTTGCAAATTAAAGCCTTGTTGAACAAAAGCAAATCCTGAAAGCCAAGACCACCTTGCTGTTTGGGTAATGACAGACAGCTCCATTTCTTCCAATGAATACCCTGAGACTGATCAGAACCTGTTCTCCACCAGAACTGAGCACAAAGTTTTGTTATTTCAGAGCATATAGCAATGGGCAGCTTAAAACAAGACATTGTAAAAGTTGGGAGTTCTTGGATGACAGACTTTAATAAGACCTCCTTGCCAGCATTACTTAGAAGTTTTGATTTCCAACTAAGCAGTTTACTCTTCACTGATTCAATGAGATAAGCAAAAACTTCCTTCTTTGATCTCCCTATCCCCAAGGGCAAGCCCAATACCTTGTGGATCTGTGAGAAGCAATCCCATTCAAAACTGAGCAAATAGAAGTCTGCAAGTGCTGTGGTGTATTCTTGCTGAAGAAAATGGCTGATTTTTGTAAATTCACTGCTTGGCCAGTGAAAAGTTTATATTTCTCCAATAAAGTCAACAAAATCCCAGCCTGATCAGTACCAGCCTTACAGAAAATCAAAGAATCGTCAGCAGATAAAAGATGAGAGAGTAATGGGCCATTTCTGGAAACTTTCATCCCTTTCAACTGACCACTGCTTATAGAGTGCAACACTAAGGCAGAAAGCAACTCAGCCACTATAATAAACAAATAAGGGGAGAGAGGATCCCCTTGCCTGATACCCCTGTTGGGAGTCACATATCCACTTAGAGAGCCATTAATTTTAAAAGAGAAAGTGGCAGATGAAACACACATCATGACTAACTTGACAAAATCCATGTGGAAACCCATTTGTAACATGATTTTCTTTAGACAGCTCCATTCAACACGATCAAAAGCCTTGATAAGGTCCAATTTAATAGCCATAAAACAGTTTTTACCAGAAACATGTCTATTTAAGAAGTGGAAAGCTTCCTGAGCAATGATAACATTATCAACCAACTGCCTGCCCTCAACAAATGCAGCTTGAAAACCACTTATGCATTGAGATAAACAAACTTTAAGCCTTTGAGTAAGAATTTTAGAGATAAGTTTATAGACCACACTGCATAGACTGATGGGTCTGAAATGACCCATATTTTCAGGATTCTGGTGCTTAGGAATTAAGGAGATGACTGAGTGGTTCCAGTATATGAGTATCATACCTGTCTGAAAGAAGCTAAGAACAGCTGCAATGAGGTCTGATTTGATTATGCTCCAAAAGTGTTGGTAAAATGCTGCAGTCATCCCATCTTCCCCAGGTGATTTTGCAACACCCCGCTAACTAGGGCCAAATTTTCGCAAATTTTAACTCTTTCGGAAACGCTTATAAATTTTTCGAAATCATTTGCAAACTATCTCGGGATGCTGCTAAGGACTTTTCTGCTTAAAAACCCGTTTCTTTAACCTAGGTCTAACGACTGGTTTAGACTTAAAGAAATCAGGTTTATATTTTTACGAATCATGCATATTAGTCTGGACCCGTTCGTACTGGCGAACCGGGTAAAATTATTTAAGTCTGATAATAAAGTCATGCATGTTCGAAATTAAACGCAAGCATAGCGGAAGTCTAAAATACGTGGTTATAATAGTTAACAAAACAGTTTAAACAAATGTCTCGGGAACAGCTTTCGTGCGGAACTCACGACCACCACCACCACAGCTTGACTCACGCCTGCCCGCCGACCCTGCCATCTGAAAATATAAAGTGGGGGTGAGTACGGTCCACTTGTACTCCATAAAAACCCATTCTAAAGTAAACAGCAATATTAATAATGATATCACAAACTGGTATATATAAGTAAACTGTAACTCCCGGAACTCTCTGGCCGGTAACTCCCGGAACACTCTGGCCGGTAACCGTGTGCACACTCTGATGGTATAACTAGGGCAAACTGGGCCACCACCAGAACTTAGGGAAGGCAAACTTGGCCTTAACCCAAAGTGGATAAAACTCATATACATACCTGAACGTGATATCGACTATTAAACTCAATGTATAACCCAGACTGGGTCCCCACCTGATCGGTTTTGAAAATGAGTAAGTGCGGCTGTGCTGGTAGCTGACTCCTCAAGCTACATAAAAATATAAGCAAACAAATATACTAAGTACTATGCTCGTCATATGCTCAAAAATATGCTAGGATGCTCTACTCTATCAGATTACTCATCCGGATATAAAGGAACGCTCTAAGGGTTCACAGAAATAATTCTAAGTCCGGAAATAATACTGATATGCTTAACTGATCTGGTTTGGCTCGGAAAAATACTTAAATTTCGGAATAAGACTCGGACCGAAAATCACGAACCAAAACGGACTCGAACCGCCGGCTAAACCGGCCGGTTCGCTAACTGGCTGAACCGGGTCGGGCTGGACCGGACCCGGTTGGACCACCGGGTCACACTGGACCGGTTGGTCACGGGCTGCTCGGACTGGCCGGGCTCGATCCCGTGCCGGGCCTGCTGGGGCCATGGCACGGCGCTGGGCACTAGCTGGGTGCGACCGGGCACGGTACTAGGCGCTGCTGGGCGCGGGCTGTGCGGCTGGCACGGGCCCTGGCACGACTGGTGCCACTAGGTGCGGTTGGGCACGACCGAGAGTCACTGGGTGTGCTGGCGTGCTGCTGGGCACGGTCGAGCACGAGGGACGCGGGAACTGGCGCGTACCCGGGTTGACTGGGCACTGGGCGTGCGGCTGGCACGACCCGAGTGCGACTGGCGCGAGAACGGACGTGGCCAGACACTACTCGCGCGGCTCGGGCGCGGCTAGGGCTGTCAGGGTGCTACCGGGCGACCCTGGGCACGCGGGCATGCTGCTGGGCACGTCCCGGGCTAACTGACTACTCGGGCGTGCTGCTGGGCACGTCCCGAGGCCTCTGGACCTGACTCGGGGTCACTACAGCACGGCACTGGACACTCGGGTGCGCTGCTGGCACGACCCGAGGTCGACTCCGCGTGGTACGAGCGACTGGCTCGGGATCACGCGTGCATGACACTGGGACAGCGCTGCCGGGCGCTGTCGGAGGTGCTCTGGCGCGACTGGCGCTGAGACCTCGCGGGCTGGCACGGACAGGCGCGGCTGGGCGCTGTCACGTGCACTGGGGACTGCGGTGCCTCGCGAGCGCTAGGCGCGGGCACGGACAGGGGCACTGCCTGGCCCCTGCGACGCGGCACGGGCACGGCACGCGCGACTGGCGCGGCTGGTGACCCTAGCCGGTCCTTTGCCAAACTTCCGGCAACTTTGCCGGGGACTACTGAACCAAATCAACCTAATATGACATAAAATGCTCAAAAATGCCAAAAGTCACTGAGGGACCTCGGTTGGATTTGGTGGTGGGCTTATAGGGCCGATTAGGCACGAGGCCACCCTAGGGCACAAAAATGAACATGCTCAACATGAAAATTGACCTAGGGCCGAATGATATACATCAAAAATCATGGCTAATGAGGCTAGAACATTGGTCAATACATGCATGCACATATACTTAGGTTCGGGGGTGAAAATGGCTCGATTTCACTTAACAAATTGACCGAACAAATGAACTCAAAGCATGAAACTGTTTTAACCATGTCATACTCATGATTTTTGAGGATTTTTAAGATACTAATCTCGGCCATATCATGCATGTACCATAACTTACGAAATTAGGGCTTAAATCTTCAAAAATCCAAATCTCCATATTCTTCTCGTGCATGGCATCATTTTTGTACATGATAAATCTTATTTTATCATGAATAAGCTAGGAAAAATGAAAGTCACGAGCTAACCTTGCTCGAGCTCGCGAATGGTGCTAATGGCCTTTGCTCGGGCTCGCAAATGGCCTAGGAGACTAGCCTCGACTTAGGGGCTTGAATGGCTGAGGAGGATAGCTTCAAGAGACTTAGAAAAATCCAAACTAAGCTTGGATAATGATAAGCCTCGAGATAACTAGGCTGGAACAAGCTGGACACGAGCACTCCTCTTCCCCGGGGCACACGCGCGCGCGGCTAGGCTTGCCTTGGCTTGCTCTCGGTTTTTCTCTTGTTTTCCCTCAATGTGCTAAGTGTTATGCTCGAAAATTATGAGTATCCAAGAGCTCTAACACTCAGCTGAAGGTGGCCTTATAAGGGAAATGCATGGGCGGAGAAAACAATGCTCAAAGTGGAGACACACACACATCACATGTGCATGGGGACATGGTTTGGGGCTGTTTGCACGAACTTGGAGGGTTTGCAGGGGCATCTTGACTGACCAAGGCATTAAAATATGATGGAGAGCAGGTCTGGTCGGTCCCAAGGTGGAGGAGGAGGTAGTGGGGGACAATGCCTTACACACTTGAATAAAATATTCCACAAGCACATGCTCCACTTTGGCTTAATCATAGGCTGACTTCCTTAACACTTTCTTAGGGACATCTTAGCCCTAAATGACCCTCATTAAGTCCTTAATACACGCAGCATTGGGTCATGGAAGGAAGTGGGCCGGAATTTCAAGAATTGGGCTCCAAATGATGGGCTGTCGCTGCTGGCGCTGGGCTGGGCGCGCTGGGCGCGAGCTGGGCTGCACACGGCCCTGGGCTAGGCGCTGGGTTGCGCGAACGGGCCTGTGCACGCGGACTGGGCGCGGGACAAACCTTGGACCGAGAAAAATGACTTTCTAAGGCATAAATGACATGGCCCATGATCCTATCTTGATGCATAATACTTAGAAAAATTCCAAAGGTGTTTGGCCATGACTTGGGCCACCATACTTGACTCGCGCGAGGCTAGGGTGCGGGTACTAGGGCGCGACTCATGGCCCGACTTGGAATGCACTTGAACCGAGGCTAACCCTTGGCTAGGGCTGAAAAATGGCCACACTTAGGTGCCACCAAACCTAGGAAAATCCCCTCAATACTTGGTCATGACTTGGTGCGAACTCGGCACGGCTTTGGCCCGAACTTGCGAACCCTAGGCGCGAGTGATCTCGGGGCCACGCACGAACTAGGTGCGGTATACTAGACCGAGGGAATAACATCCAAGGCTTGACAAATATGATCTCATACTTAGAAATATTCTAAGTAAGGCTATGAGCATGGCTAGGGATCGAACAAGACTCGAGACAACTAGGGCTCGAGAATTGGCTAGGCGCGAACTAGGCGCGATACTCGCGACCGAACAACTCGGTTCCGGACACGGCTAAACTTGGACGATTTATCGAAACAAACTCAGTTTCGATTATTCGTCAACTGAAATAACTAATTCCGACTGAATAAAATCCATTACTAAAATAAATGGACCGGAATTAATAACTGAGATTGAATAGCTGATAACTGGGCTCGGAACTCAAGACGAGCAGTATTAATAAAAAGAAATAGTTCAACTGGGAACTAAAAACTGTCATTTTATTAATACAGAACTGGGCTATTACAGATTTATCAGGATGGAAACTGAAAAGTGAGGAATGAATTTCTTCTTCTTCCACAGGCTTAAGGAGGGCTTGATTCATATCTTCAGTTATTGAGGTAGGGATAAGAGGAAGCAAAGTGTCACCCCCTAAGCAGCCTTCAGTGGTGAAAAGATTGTGGTAGAATTCAGCTATGTGCCTCTCAATCTCCTTCTGAGTTGTGTAAGTGTTGCCTTGAGTAGATGTTATTCTAGTAATTGCATTACTCCTCCTTCTTTGAAGTGTTAGTGCATGAAAAAACCTGGTATTAGCATCACCATCTTTCAGCCATTTGGATTTAGCTTTCTGTTGCCAATAGAGTTCTTCCTGCTTGTGTGCTGAGTTGAGGTTTCTTCTGGTAGACTCCCATTCTTCCCAATCAATACTTGATTTATCTTCATTTAGACTTTCCAGCTTCTGAGTAAGTGCTGCAATTTCCTCCTGTCTTTGAGAGTGGAAACCAGAACTCCATCTAAGAAGAGCAATCCTTGTAATTTTAATTTTCTCCTTCAACTGATAGAAAGGAGTTCCCTGCACCTCTGTTAACCAAGCATTCTTGACCACCACATCACAGCCTTCCATGCTTAACCACCTCTTATCAAAATGGAACATGGTTTTCCTCTTTTCTCTAGGCAGACCCTGATTCAACAATAGAGCAGAGTGATCAGAGGCACTCCTTAATTTGTTCAGAATGGTGGCATTTGGGTGATTCTGATTCCACTCCAGAGAAGCAAAGGCTCTGTCAAGTTTTTCTTCCACCAAGTCAGGAGCAGCTCTGTTGTTGCACCAAGTGAACTGCGGTCCTTCCATTCTTATCTCCTCCATTGCCATACCATTCACAAGGCTACCAAATCCTGAAAAAGAGCTTTGAGTTCTAGGAATTCCACCAGCTTTGTCTGTGTGTGAAAGGATGTCATTCCAATCCCCTATTGCAAACCAGTTGTTCCCCCAAGAGCCTTTATCTCCCATCAAAATCCCCCATTGACTTGCTCTGACTGCTCTGATTGGACTCATATAAAAAAATACCCCCCATTGAGATGGTTCAGAATGAATAACAAATTGAACAGCGATGTAGAAATCTTTTAACACCACTTGCTGAACAACAACATGACCTTTCCAAAATAGAGCCAAACCACCACTCAGACCAGATGGGTCCATAGTGGTAAATCTATCCTCAAAACCTAATTTTTTACTAACTGTACAAACAAAAGCTTTGGATTTTTTTGTTTCAGAAAGAAAAAGAAAATTGGGGTGATGAGTTTTTATCAACTCTCTGATTTGGGAATTTGTAGAGGGCCCACCCAGCCCTCTACAATTCCACACCATGGCTAACATTGGCCACTTGGGTGCCACTCAAGGCTGGCAGCCCCCACCTTATCAGAATTAATGAGTTGGTTTGCATGTTCACCTTGTTTCTGTTGCTTTGGCTCTTTTGAAGATGCTGGTAGCTCACTCTCTGTTGATACCCTCTTAGAACCAGAAATGTTGTCAATAAGAATAGGTGTATGTGTGACTGGCTCCCTTTGTAGTCTACCTGTCCTGACCCCAATTCTTTTCCAGGTTTTGGCTGGCCCTGTTATGGTGAGCATCTTCCCTTTCTGTAGTGTGGACTGATCATCTTCCACTGGGATATGCAAATCCATCTGCTGCCCAGAAACTTGGTTGGCATCATTGAAATTTGCAGAAGGCCCAATTTCTGGAGTTTCAGTTTTTGACGAGGATGAGATAGAAGTAGCTGGGATTAAGTGGTCTGGTGAGAAATTGTTATCCTGGTTATCAGTGATTTCCATTGTCTGCTTTTGAAGCTCATTGTGAACAGAAATTAGTTGGTGGTTTCCTGCCTCAGTTTGACTGGTAGATGCTTTGTGAGAATGTCTTGGTTCTGAGTTTGATGGGGAGGTTGGCGGGGAAGTTCTATGGCCTGAGCTTCCTCCTGTCCATCTCATACTATCTGGTGCCTTTAACCAGTCACCATATTGACCATCCTTGAGAGTTTTGTTCTTAATGTCTTGCATCCTTCTTTGACAGCTGCGGTCTAAGTGACCAATCTTTCCGCAGTAATGGCAAAGATTCATAAGCTTCTCATATTTGAACCCCACACTAACGATTTGGTCCCCCAACCTGATATGAGCTATTCGAGGAATAGGTTCATCTAGATTAAGGGTCACAAGAAGACGCAGCAATTTTCCTCCATGACTGCCAGTGTTAGCTATGACCACATTACTAACATCTTTGAAAGTCCTGCCAATTTTCAATCCAACTTCAGCACTCATCCAATTCAGAGGGAGATTTGTGACTTGAGCCCAAAGGTTGATTTCCTGGAAGCTTTCATGCTTGCTATTCAGATTGGTAGTCCAATCCCTCAGAATGATGTACTGGTTCTCGAAACTCCAATTCGAACCGCCTGCAACTCTTTCTTTGTCCTCCTTACTTTGAAAAATAAACTGGAAATAATTTGGGCTGAGTTCTTTCACCTCCATTGGCTTATTGAGTCTCCAGATTTGTGTCATCGCCCTCTTGACTCCGAACCACCCTGCTATCCTGTCTCCAATTATTTTCCCGAATAAACTCCGTTGGCATTCATCATCGCTCAATCGAATGTCATTTTGTGCTATATCAATCACGTTAACCTCTCTTTCTGAGAGTGAAAAATCTCCCAGCCGTGCGGATATGTCTTCGTCTGGGCTAAATCTGGCTTGCCCCGCCATTCTGGAACCCTAATAATGGAGAGACCGGAATTACTCAGTACCCACCAACTCAATAGCAGCCAACAATTTACAGCAAAAGGAAGAAGAAGAGAAAATCAAAGACTTAGAAGCTCTCAACGAGAGAATCGCAAGCTCTCAACGAGAGAATTTTGTCTGTCAAATAACTATTATTTTTGTATATATTGACTGATGTTTTTTTTTTAAATTATTAAATTCAAATAAAATATGCACATTTAATATAATGTCGGTCGGTAAATATATATTTCCAACCCATGTAATGCACAGTTAAAAAAATCAGTCATCCATTTTTTTTCATAAGGTCAAGTCCATTATTTTCTCGTTTTTAACTAAATCGATTGAACCAACCGATGAACAATACTATATGTTCCGTATCGATGAACAATATTATATGTTCCATAATTTTTTTTTTAACATTTAATGCATATACACACTATATTATGCATTGTATTGAACATTACTGTGCACTTATTAGTTTATTGTTAAATTATAAATTTTACAAATTAACTAAATTATAATATATTGAAAATCCTAAAATTGCAACAAATTCCTTTTGACTTTTATTAAATTACTGATTTGCCACATGTACTAAATTGAAATAAATTAAAAATTATGAAATTACATTTAAATCCTTGAAACATATCAAATTTTCAAATAAAGCCCCCCAAATCAATTCAAACTATCTTGCAACAAATCTCAACTTCATCCTCAATTTTCCTCAGCCCCTAATTTCGGATGTCCCTTCCAAGCCACCGTCGCTGCCGTCATCACCATCCAATCTTAACCTCTCGTCCCCTCCGATATGTTGTTGTCCAATCCGGTCGAGAATAATGACGGCGGCAACTGTCAAGAATTCCGACGGATATGAGGGAACGGGCGGGATTGAGGTGGACTATAACTGGAGCTTGACGGACTGGCGGTGGCGGACTGTGACTAGAGATGTTAAACAGGCTAGCCCTAGCAGCTTCGGGCCAGCCTTAGCGGGCTTCGGGCTAAACGGGCTATGCGAGCTATAATAATAATAAAATAAGAAAAAATATATAAAAAATACAACGGCTAGTTAATGATTGTTTTCAACGGTTATTTAGTATTTACCGCTCTATATGTACAACTATATATCATATATGAACACACATTACAAACTTTTAAATAACATATTTTTTCTCAAAAGAAAAAAAATATTCCAAATATTGCTTACAATTACCATTTTACTACTTATTTTGTACGCTTTGGAAATATTCATAATATTGTATCATTATAAATTCTATCATTAAGTTTCATGTGTTTCCTATTAATCGTTCTGATTGGCTTAAATATTTTTGTGTGAAGTACAATAACAATATTGTTAATTATTATCTATCAAAATCATAATAATCCATTAACTCATACTGACATGTGAATTGCAATAACAAAATTGTAATATACAAGGAATCTAAAAGCATATTACTTACTTGATGCAAACATTTACACCGTCCAACCCTAGTTAAACGGGCCAGCCCTAGCGGGTTTCGGGCTAGCCCTACGGGCTTCGGGCTAAACGGTCCGGGCCTAAAAAGCTCTGTTTTAAACGGGCTACCAATAAAGGGCCCTAACCCTATTTTTTTTGGGCTAAACGGGCCGGCCCATCGGACCAATGACCATTTAACATCTCTAACTGTGACAGCAGACGTTCTGGTATCGGTGACTGACTTGTCGTGTCGGGTGACCTTCGACGGATGTTTGTGTGTGTGTGTGGTGGACTGTGTGTGGGTGTGTGGCTAGTTGTGTCTCAGTCGAGGAACTTGAAGAGCTAGCCGGCTGTGGAACTTGACGGGCTGCGGAGGCACGGCGGGGGACGGCTGAGCTGGTGGCCGGCGGACTGAGAATTTTTATCTGTGTGTTAGTGTGTGTTTTGTGAGTGTGTATGTGTGTGTGTCCGACGTATGTGAATTGAAGATGGTGAGAGTGATTAGAGTAAGTGGGGTGGGTGGGTCCCACAGGTAGAGTGTGATGGTGGGTAATGACAATTTTGTCCTTAATGAGTGGTATGATATCATATTTGACCATAATAAGACCATTTATTTACTAGAATGCATGCATATTTTACTGGTACTTAATAATAGTTGACTCGATCATGACCGTTGACATGTTAGATCCAATTATACAAATTCTTTCTTATTTCTTTCATTATCTTTCTTTCTCATTTGAACCCTTTTCTTGTTTTGTATTGACTAGTGCGTATCACGTGCAATGCACGGACGGATTTGTTATTTAAAACATTTTTTTAAGAAACTTAATTTAAATATAGTTATTTATATCTAACATATCATTATTGCAAGAAAAAATACAATATATAAAAAATTATATATTATTTATTCTATAATTTTAATTTAAATATAATTATTTACATCTAACATATCATTTTTGCAAGAAAACAAATATCAAATATAAAAGATTATATATTATTTCTTTGAATTGAATGAGTCTCCACAACCAAACCAGTCGCACTAACTAATGATATGCCGACGTCATTAATTAGTTTTAGTTTATTTGGACGAAGAACATATTATATACATATATCTTACTGAAATTACAATTGTTTTTTTTTAAAAGAAATGAAATTGAAATTGAAATCAACTGCCATTTCTTTTTAAAAAAAAAAGATTACCAAGAGTATTAAATTTAATATTTTTGAGCGGGAATTTCCATACTATTTCAAGTAAATCCTATTTTTTATACATTAATAATCGATATATAAATAGATAGATATATAAATTATAAATTTATAAAATACAATGAAATGAATATTTTCAGCTAGGATTTTAATATCTATTACTATATAATAGCAATAAGAAGAAAAATAAAAAATAGCATTACAAATTCCCGCTCAATTTTTTTACTAATAATGGAAATATTTTTTTTGAAATTTTTTGGATTTTCCCGCCCATCACATGTTTTCAAATTCGATATTAATTCCACCAAATTACTATATATCTGGTCAATTTCTTAAATTTATACTAGTGTATATCTCGTGCTATGCACGGAAGAGCTCATATTTTAAATTTTTTTTAGAATTTATTTTAAATATAATTTTTTATATTTTTTACATCTCATCTTTTTTTGTTTTTTTCCCAACGATATCAAATCTCCATTCAAAATCAAAATAGCCGCCCAAAGGGCAAATGTACACAGAGGACGACCCCAAAACCTGGGTAACTGAGAGGAAGCAACAAGCACCCTAAACATAACAAGAACAAACTACAAATCCAATCACCATAACAGCCATGAAAAGAACCATACAACAGACCACTTCGACCATATAACAATATACAACAGCAAACACCAGAGCCACACAACCAGATCAAAATAGAAAGATCACTGACACTAGACCTAACCTATCTATTAAGCATTCTTGGTATCATTTGGTGTTGTTTTGGTTGAAGTCCATCCAGTCCTTCACAGCAGCTTTGATGATCCAACCCTCAGACTGCCAAATGCCTTCAAACACCCAAAGATTTCTAGCTCTCCACAACCACCACAAAATATAAGTGGAGAGCTGAATCCTTGCTTCAGAAATATCCTTAGTATCCATAGTACATATCCACCACCACCACTGCTTCACAGTCATCTTCTCTGTCTGCACTCTATTCCAACTGACAGGGGACAGTTGCCAAACCATTTTGGCCTTCCTGCATAGAAATAGGATATGATCTTGAGTTTCCTCCTCCTCACCACAGACTCTGCAAGTTGCCTCCAACTCCATTCCTCTGTACAGCAGGTTACAATGAACAGGTAAAATATTGGAAAAACACCGCCACACGAAATGTTTAACCTTGCCCATCACTTTCAATGCCCAGCACCTCTTTCTGGCTTGTCTGTTTCCCTCAGCAACTGCACTACTTTCAGCCACTGCTTTCATACAAATTCTGTCAGATAGCAATTTAGAATAAGCTTTTTAACAGAAAATTTCCCTTTGCCAAGGAAAGGGCACTGCCAATGATCAACAACTCAAGGGTTCAGAGTTTTAGTCAGCAAAATCCTGTCAGCATCAGCTTCAGTGAACAGAGCTTTAACTAAATTAGTATCCCATTGAACAACACCTGCCACATTAGATCTTTAACCCAAAACAATCTTCCATCCACCTCAGTTCTCAATTCAGGCTTCTTACCACTCAGACCTGGCACCCAGTTCACCTCATTCAATCTAGTACTTTGCCCATTCCTAATCACTAAATTTACCTGTTTCTGCAAGTCAGGTAGGAATGTTGCCCATGAACTCCACAGCCAAGAAGCACTCCCAGTATTCCTCCATTCAAAGATAGAGCAGTCATTAAAGTACTTACTCCTTAGAACTCTACACATCAGCATATCTGGTTGCTCAAGAAGTCTCCATAGCTGCTTCAATATTAGTGCTTTATTGAAGAGTTGAAAGTCCAGAAATCCAAGTCCCCCTTCCTCCTTAGGCACAGTCAGTTTATCCGATGATAGCCAATGCATATTCTGCTTCTGAGACTGCCCCTTATTCCACCAGAATCTTGCCACTAGTCTACACACTTCTTTACAACAGCTAACATGCAGCACAAAACAAGACATGACAAAAACAGGTAAGGCACAAAGCACAGACTTCACCAAAATTTCCCTCCCTGCAGTAGACAGAAAAGTGTTTTTCCAGCTGCAAATTCTGTCTTTCACAGCCTCAACCACATACTGGAAAGTTCCAATCTTTGAAGCCCCAATACCCAAAGGCAGCCCTAGATACTTAGAAGATCTCTTCACCACCACCCCATCAAGAATAGAAGATATCCTGGCCTGCAATCCTTCAGTACAGTTTTTGCTGATAAATAGAGAGGATTTGTGCAAGTTAACTTTTTGCCCTGTAAACTTTTGGTACTTGTGGAGAATTTCAAGCAGCAACTCTGCATGTATCTCATCAGCTTTACAGAAAATTAGGGCATCATCAGCAAACAACAAATGAGATAGAACATGACCATCCCTAGAAACTTTGATACCCTTAAACCACCCAGCATTAATCTTATGTTGCAAGAGAGCTGAAAACATCTCAGACACCAAAATGAAAAGGTAGGGGGACAAAGGGTCCCCCTGCCTAATACCCCTGGAAGAAGCAACATACCCATATATCCTGCCATTCAGATTAAAAGAGAAGGTAGGGCCTGAAATACAACTGCTTATCCAATGCACAAATTTGCCATGAAACCCCATTCTACTCATAATTTTCTTAATACAATCCCACTCCACACGATCATAAGCTTTTTCCATGTCCAGCTTGACTGCCATAAACACATTAGGCTCAGATCTATGTCTATGCAAAAAGTGGAATATTTCATGAGCAATAATGACATTGTCCAATAGAAATCGACCAGGGACAAAAGCAGTTTGGGCTTGACTGATACAAACATCCAGACAACCTTTCAACCTCTCAGCCAACAACTTTGCAATAATTTTATAAAGAACCCCACAAAGACTAATAGGTCTGTAGTTACTTAAGGCTTCAGGATACATACACTTAGGAATAAGAGTGATAATCGTGTGTTTCCAATTTTTCAATAAATGCCCAGTTCTGAAGAAACTACAGACAGCCTTGCACACATCAGCTTTAATAATATGCCAAAATTTTTGAAAAAAACAAGCAGACATACCATCATCTCCTGGGGCTTTCTCAGGAGCCATACTGAAAACTGCAGCCTTTACTCCCTCCTCTTCCACAGGTCTGATTAAATCATTGTTGAGAGCATCATAAATAGAGTGTGGAATATATTGAAGCAGCTCATCACCCCCACTAGACCCCTCTGAAGTAAAAAGGCCTGAATAAAAATTGCGAATATGCCTCTCCATAGCCTCATGAGTATCACATATATCACCAGAAGGGGTTTTCAGAGTGGAAATAAGGTTAGCTCTTCTCCTCTGTGATGTGAAAGCATGGAAAAACTTGAAGTTGCAGTCACCACTCTTAAGCCACAAAGCCCTAGATTTCACCCTCCAGTACCTCTCTTCCTCTTGACGAGCATTGTCTAACTCAGATTTTAGCACACTCCACTCCTCCCAATCCCTATCTTTACCCACCAATCTCAACTCTTCCAGTTTTGCTGTGAGAGTAGATATGACCTTTTCACTGTTTCTGTGGACTGGCTTGTGCCAGGCAAGAAGAGACATTCTAGTATGCTTCACCTTCTGATGCACCTGATACATTGCAGAGCCTTCTACCTCCACTTGCCAGCCATCTTTTACTGCATCTTGCACACCCTCCATATTTGCCCATTGACTACTAAATTAGAACCTTTTGTGTCTCCTTTCCAACTCCTTATCAGTATCAAACAGAAGAACATTATGGTCAGAAGCTGATCTGTAGAAATTTGAAGCCACCATGTTGGGGAATTTAGCCCCCAACTCAAAGGACACAAATATTTTATCCAATCTCTCCTCCACATAGCCATCCCCTTCTCTGTTATTCCCGCAAGTAAAGAAAGATCCCAGTTGATCCACTTCTTGCATCTGCATATTAATAATAAACTCCTGAAACCCCACAAAGCTGCTATTTCTCCTTCTCACACCACCCCTTTTCTCCTCATTATCAACAATGTCATTCCAGTCACCAGCTATTAACCAACATGGACCCCATTGCTCCTTGCTATCTTCCAAAAAGGTCCACTGGTGTTCCCTTTCCCTTCTATCAGTACTCATATACACAAAAGTCATCCAATACCAATCAGAGACCCCTTCACCTTTTATTTCCACTTGAATGCAAAACTCATTCCCCAGAATTTGTCTCACCTCAGTAGAATTATCCCATAGTAATAGTAACCCACCTCTAGTGCCAACAGGTTTTTCCAAGTGCCATCTATCCATAAATCCCAGCTTTCTACAAACAGTTTGAGTAAATTTGTCAGATTTCTTAGTCTTAGATAGGAATATTATATTTGGGTGGTGGATTCTTCTAGAATCCTTAATCTAGGAAACTGTAGAGGGCCCACCCATCCCTCTACAGTTCCACACCATGACCTTCATTGGTCACTCTGGGGCCAATTATGGCTGGCCTTCTCCACCAATTGAGCCCCACAGTTACCCTTCTTTCTCTTTTCAGACCCTGCATCATCAGCTTTCTGGCCTCCTTCATATATCACCAACTCTCTGCTTCTTTTAAGAGATACAGCCCTAAGCGGTTCCCCAGATACTTCAGGTGCACTTCTTAGCCGACTCAGACTTGGTTCTGTCCTCTTCCACATGGCCCCAGTTCTCTTCCTCAGATCATACCTACCCCCAGATATCTGTCTTATCTCCATCAAGTCTGCTTTGTCCATAATCACCTCTTCTATCTCCATAGACTTTTTGCCCTTTTTATCACCAACTTCATTCCCATCACTCTGCTTAATGTTGTTCCCACAATCATCTTGAGCCACCACCTCTTCATCTACAATAGTCACCCCCTTACCACCTACATATTCATTGCTTTTAATATGTTCTGACAAGCCCACATTGGAGTGATTATTAGCAGCAACCAGAGATTCTCGAGTAGGACTTATATTTGGTTGATTATTTTTGTCACTTGAACTTTCAGTTTGCATACTTCTGCCACCTGCAAAAGTCTCATTGGATTTAAGCCATTCCCCATATTGTCCATCTACTACACAGTCTTTGTCAAAATCATCCACCCTCTTGCTACAATTTCTTTCTAGGTGGCCAATCATCCCACAGTAATAACATAAGTTAACAAGCTTCTCATATCTAAAGGCCACCATAACCTTCTCATTACCCAACTTGATAGAAGTACACCGAGGAATTGGCTCTTTAATATTAATGGTAACCAGTATCTTCAAGAAACTGCCAACTTCCCAACCTACTTTGCAAACAACCACATTCTTAACTTTGCTAAATATCCTACCCACTTTCAATCCAACTTCCGTACACATCCAATTCAGAGGCACATTCAACACTTGGACCCACAGATTAATTTCATCAAAACAACTATGCTTGCTATTTAGCCCATGGAACCATTCTTTAAGAATAAGGTATTGGTTCTCATACATCCAGCTGTGGCCTGCTCCAACTTTCTTCTTATCTTCTAGTGATAGGAAAATAAACTGGAAAAAATTAGCACTGATTTCCTTTACCTCCATCGAATGCTGCATTCTCCAGATGGCACCCATTGTTCTTTTTATTCCCAGCAGTCCTGCGTGCCTGTCACCCACAACCTTCCCAAATAGACTCCTCGAACACTCTTCCTCACAAGCTTTGATGTCATCACCTTTGATTTCAACCTCGCCTGCTTCTTTAGCAGACAAAGACATATGAATAAGTTTACGCATAACACCATCCACCACCTCTCCTGAAGGGCCGCTGCCCGGTGATTTGCCTTCCATACCACTTCCGCCCACTGTTCCAGCCTCCTATCTTCTAACCCTACAACCCTAATTAACCAAATCCCCAATCTACCACAATCAAAAAGATTACAAATCCCGACTCCCTCCCCAACAATTTAGAAATAGACCCCTCAGACAAGATCACACCTCTCTCAACAAAAGGGAATTTAGCTCTCACCCGAGAGAATTTCGCTCTCAATCAAGAGAATTATCAATGAATGTCACTTTTACATCTCATCTCATTATCGAAATAAAATAAATACAAACAATTAAAAAAATATATTATTAAACACTTCTCTTTATACGATATTATTAAACCTTTTTGTTTTTTTTTAATCAATTATATAATATATGATTGTTGATGTACAAAAAATAATGGAAAGTATCCAGACTTTAAAGTAAAGCTATTTTTTTTTTTTTTACAAATCAAAATCATCCAAATTTTTTTAATTTCAAAAACTTTGGCAAGTTTGTTAATGAGATAAATCAAGTTCTATAAATGATTAATTAATTAATATATTATATTAATTATATTTTAAGAAATTCGGTTATATAAATGCGGATAAAAAATATTATAATTAGATTGTTAGGAATGTGATTTATATAGAAGTTAAGATAAAATGAAATTTAACAAAAAATCTGTTCGTGATCTTTTCCTTTAAATGTTTGAATTTAAAAATCTAATAACCAAATATAGATTATATCACATATGAAAAAAATAAAAAATAATGTTTATTTATATATTTAAAAATTGAATTTTGAATTTCAAATAGAGTAAAAGACGGAATAATTCAAATTTGTTTTTAAAAAGTTTTTAAAGTGTTTAATATTCTGCTAAGTATACTCGTAAGAATAATCTTACTATTTTAATTTCAAAAATTTTGGCAAGTTTGTTAATGAGATAAACCCGGTTAGACAAAAGATTAACTAGTTAAAATATCATATTAATCATATTTTAAAAAACTAGTTAGATAAATGTAATTATATTAATTAGTTTGTTAGGAGTGTGATTATATGAAAGTTAAGATAAAATGAAATTTACCCAAAAAAAATTGCTTGTTATTTTTTTCCTTTAAATGTTTGAATTTAAAAATCTAATAGTCAAATTTAGATTATATCACGTAAAGAAAAAAATAAATAATAAACATTTATTAAAGAGATAAATCAATAATATTTATCACTTAGATAATAAATAATAAACATTTATCACGTAAGAAAACAATATAACTTAGAATTTTAAATAAAGTAAAAGGAGGGATAACCCAATTTTGTTTAAAAGTTTCTAAATGTTTAATATATGGTAAGTATCTCCGTAAGAATAATCATACCATTTTAATTTAAACAAATAGAGAGTTTATCAGAGAGATAAATCCGTTAGATAAATGATTAATTAGTTAAAATATTATATTAATTATATCTTAAAAAATTGATTAGATAATGTGGATAATAAAATATAATATAATTGATGTGATTATATGAAAGTCAATATAAAATGAAATTTATCCAAAAAAATCTAATTAGAATATGTTTCTTTAAATGTTTGAATTTAAAAATATAGGAACTGAATTTAGATTATATCACATAAGAGAAAAATAAATAATAAACATTGATTAATATATTAAAATATGTAATTTTGGATTTCATATAAAGTAAAAGGCATGATAATTCAAATTTATTTTTAAAAAATTTCTAAAATAATTAATATTTTGGTATTTATATCCATAATACTAATTGTATAATTAATTAAATAAAATATTATATTAGTTATATCTTAAAATACTTGAGTAGATAACTTGGATAAAAAAATGTTATATTAATTAATTGTTAGGAATTTGATTATATGGAAGTTAAGATAAAATGGAATGTACCAAAAAAATTTGTTTGTAATCTTCTCTGTTTTCATTTTTTTTCAGAACGATAGGGTTTTATAGAATGCACAAAGTGCGAAAAGAAAATCAGAGCTGGGAGGCAGATCCGAAGATGACCTAGAGCTGGACCTAGCAACGCTAGAAAACACAAACACATCTCTACAAAACCAAAACTACTACTAACTCCCAAACAAGACACTAAACGATCCCAAAACGATAATGCCGGAGTGAGAGTCGATCCCAACAGGATAATACCCTGTCTCACTCTGGCGAAAACAGAGGCCAAAGGCCCAAACCAAAAATACAACCTACCAATCAAACCAAACCAAACAAAACATTTAATGCACTTAATAATTATATCGGAATATAAATATTATGGATTAAACGTTGGTCAATTATCAAGCAATGTGCAAATTATGAATTGTTGAAAAAATTATAAGACTATGATAAACGACAATTTTATAAGTACATACAAGTAATTTGTATGCAAATATCATCTGATCTTATACATTTATAATATTTTATAAACTTATAAATAATAAAATTTATATATTACATAGTCAAAAACTACAAAAAAATATATAAAAATAGAAATTAATAATAATAATAAATAAATAATTACAAAATAGAATATTGTAGAGAATATAATTTCATATTGTCTTAAATAATTTTATAATTATATTTAAATAAAAAATATTTTTTTATTATACCCCGTGTATCGCACGCGTATCAACACTAGTAATGAGAAAAAGTATTGAAAATCTTGCTTCTAAAAAGTCTGATCAATCAATTTTTTTAATTTTTTTTGGTCAAACATGTAAATTTGGTTACAAAAATATGGTCAACCGTTTAACGAATAAAACGTTTGAAATTTTTTTAAAACTTTCAAAATTTCATGCCAACTTAATTGTTAAATATTGTTTTATCTATATTTATCTATGTACAAATCTCATATTTTATGGTCACAATTAAAAATTCGTATTTATTTAATAAATAATGTTAATTTAAAAAATTGTTTTTTATATTCGGATAGTTCAACCTAATTGATGATTTTTTTGTCCATATTTATTTAACTACAAAATATTTTAAAGTTTAGAAAGAATATCATATTATGTGGGTTATTGGTTCTTTTTTTTTCTTTTTTTTTTACATATTCATTTTTTATCTCATATCCAAATTACAAATTTTAATGCGAATCTTAAATATCTTATGTTTATTAAATATATATATATTCAAAAAGTATGACAATCATATAATTAATTTATCATATATCATGTGTTAGATGTTATTGGTTTGGTTAGGGTCCTTAGGGACACTTATTATATTCAAATAAATAATATATAATCTTTCATATTTTGTATTTCTTTTCTTACAATAATGAGATGTTAAGCATAAATAATTATATTTAATATAAAGTTTTAAAAAAAGTCTTAAGTAAAATGTCTGTCCGTGTATCGCACGGGATATACACTAGTATATAAATAACTTCTAGTATACCTTTAAAATACATGCATGTTATATATTATAGTATTTTGTAATGTGGAGAGGATTTTTATTTATTAATTGCTTTTGGTAAATAAATTTAAATGTGAGCTATTTGAATATATCCTTGAAACAAACATATTTATATTTGTACTGATGGTAAAAATAAAAAAATTAAAATAAAATAAAAATAAAAATAAAATAAAATAGATAAAAAAAATAAAAACATTATTTTATATTAAATCAAATCAAGTGGAATCTCCTCATTCCACGACTTCTATATTTACATAGGAGTTCAATTATCTCTTAGATTCTTTTTTTTTTAGTTTTTTTTGTTTTTGATAATTTGACGTGGAATTGAATATATGATTACCATCAAATTTTAAATAATCTAATAAGTATCTTTTTCCTATTTTTTTATGATACATTTCAGTATCAATATGTAAGCAAAAATACATTATAAGTAATATTTTCATAAATGTATAAAATCCTAACAATCACTATATCTAAAATATGTATCACTGAAAAAAAAAATGAAATATTTTTCTACCAAATATCATGTTATAAATTTTAATAATTTCCATCATATTTTCGCAAAAATAGCATAGAGACTCTTCATTTATAATTGGTAATTAGTATATGACATAAACAAATGTAAATATTTGATGTTATATATTTTGATGGTTTAAAAAATATAATTTGATAATAGTTAAAATGGATAAGATTTATGGAAATTTTTCACTTTATTTGATCGGCCATCCATATAGATGAAAAACATCTACATTACTATTAAAGATATCAATCACTTTTTATGGTTTAAAAAATCTTTCGCTATGCATATTAATTAAGTCAACTCAATAAAAGAGAAAAAAAAAATTATGAAAAAAATAGAGTTGAAATGGAAAAATTTCGAAAATTTAGGGAAGTTAAAAAAAATAGATAGAAAAAATATTTAAATATCTTTTGGTAATGATTGGCTAGATAGTTATGGACAGTGCAATATTTGGTTTCAAAACAATGTAATATTATAGCGGATAAATTTGTATGATATCATATAATGTATTTGCTACATTAATGGGTTGTAATTATTTCATTTTTCCAAATTTCTTTTAACTAGTATGGTATCCGTGCGATGCACGAGAACATTTATTATCTATTTATTTTTTAAAAGATATTTTTGTATTTAAATTGTCTCATGCCATTAAAAATTTCATGAAAATAAAATTTGTATGTTATTAAACACTTCCTTATATACAACATTATTGATTTGATTATTTGGTACGTAAAGTACTACATAAGCGTTCGAATTTATCCAAAATTGCATATTATTAATTATTAGTTAACAAATTTTAAAAAAATATTAAAAAATCTTATTTATTAAACAAAATTACAGTATAAAAAAAGTTAGAATTTTTTAAGGACTGTCACTCATTATTTATTTTAAATCTAATTCTAAATTTTAAGTAAGAAAAATTAAAAAGAATCATTAGTTACTCTTAAAAATGAAACCTATTTTCCTACCAATAAACCGATTTTTTATCAAACAAACTGATCCGATTTTTTTTAAACCAATAAAAAAATCATCAATTTTTCCTAAAAATGCAACCAAATTTTCCTAATATTGCACTGATTTTTTTACCAAATAAATTGAATTGAAAATAATTCTAATAAAAAATTGAAATAAATTATTAATGTTTATGCAATTGTCTCTTTCCAAAAGAAAATTATATGAACTTAACAAAAAAAATGATATAAACTTACCAAAATCTCGGTAAAACATGGTTAAGAAAAAACATAAGAATCCAAAAAAATCGATGCATTTAAATTTTGAAAAGTTGCACACAATTTTTCCTAAATAATTGGATAAAGTGACTTTAAATATCAATGATGAACCGTTTTTGTTACCAAAAAATGTGGACACAATTTTGAATGTACATCCTATCCAAATATATGTTTTATTTAAACATAAAAATTGCACGTGGCTTTATCCAATTTACACAAATTTTTTGAAAGAAAAAATTATTTAATAAGAGTGGAAGAATTGGTTAACAATTATACAAATATTTGCTTCGTAAATTTGTATCCAATTTGTATGGTTTTTAAATTAATTTGTATTTAGATATATTTTCATAAATGATTGACACATTTTTTGCATAAGAATCTCCAAATTTGTTACAAAAAAAGATATGATTTAAATTTTGGTAATAAAATGAAATATAATATGAAAAAAATGGGATTCAAATTTTGCCATAAGAATCTCCAAATTTGTTACCAAAAAAATAGGATTTAAATTTTGTTACTAAAGATTTACATGTATTTTTTCAAACTTTCCATTAATAATAAGTCAAACATTATATTTATTTGGTCAAACTTTCTATTAATGTATTTTTCCAACAACCTCTATNGTTAGGCGGCGTCTAGGCGGGCGTAGGCGGACTTAGGCGCTCCTAGGCGGGCTCAGCGGCAATTTTTCAATTTTTTTTTTTAATTTTTTTTATTTTTTTTAACTACTAATTACATTATTTTGTTCTCATGTTTTCTTTAATATATATTAATATTCTTATTTGGACTTTGGTGTGTGAATATATTATATGTTGAGATAATTTTATTTTGTAGGTAGTTAAAATAAATAAAAAATAAGGTATTTACTATTGATTTCTGGGCCCCGACTAGGCGCCGCCTAGGCCCCGACTAGGCGCTCTAGGCGCTAGGCACTGGTCGAGCGTCTAGCGAGCGCCTAGCGACTTTTAGAACACTGGTTAGGATCGTGGGTTGGATATTTATGGACATTATAACATTACAACTTAAAATAGATTCTATCGGATTTTACACATTGACTTTTATTAAAATTCAAAAAAATTGTTTAAGACAGGATAAATAAAAAATTCGAAAAATTTTATCAGTAATGGTAACTTTTAAAAATTTAAGCGAGAATTTACTTACTATTTAAAGTAAATCCATATCTTTTTATTATTATTATTATTATTATTATTATTATTAATAGATATCTAAATCTCCGTTGAATTTATCACATGAATAGATAAATAATATTGTTTGATTGATAAAATACAATTTTTGGTTTGATGGTTAGGTAAATAAAAAATTATAGCTTTCACATCATTTATATATATATGTGTGTGTTTCTGTTTATATTAAAAATTTATTTAATTTGTAAGAAAAATAAAATGCTAATTTATGGTTTGATTTATGTTATATTTAAATATATTTGTTGATATAAATGAAGCACAATGAAAGAAATAAAAATGATTCTGGACTATTATATCTATCACATCAATAGCCATGATCAAGTCAAAATTTAATAAATAATGGTCAATCATTATTGATAATATAGTAAATAACTTGACATTTATTGGTCAAAATTAATCATCTAAGGGCAATTATGTAATTTTGTGCACACCCCACCCAATATGTGGGACCCTGCACAATACATTAAATTCATTCTCCTACTACCTGTTGATATCCGAGTTGTGTCGATAAAGGATCCTGGATCCATAGATGACGGATCGGAAGAATACGACTCGAAGACTCGGATCGGAATCTGTTTGATCGCGAAGTGTTGAGCTGATTAAGATGCAAAGTCAGCGAGAACGCTGAACAGGTCAACCCATGAGGCCGGCGTCTTGGGAAGTTAGGCGACAATGCCAACCTCTCTCAACACCGAGCAGAAGAAAGTACTATCCGAGACCAAGAGATGAAATATGAGCGAAAGTCCGACTTGAAGATCCCCTAAGGACGGCCTCAGTAGGAATCTAGGGCCAAGAAATGATATAGTATTGCCACTTGTCAGCTAATGATTGACGATAAGACGCGCCACCCTATTCTATTACCCTAACTCGTCTAGCCCGGCCAAAAGGTCTGTTAACATTAAATGCCCCACGTCGGAATTTAATTCCTGACAGGTAATCATTGAAGATACCTCAAATCGCATTTAATGTCTGTCAGAACGGCGCCAACCTGTCTTTCAGAGCTATTGTGCGACGGGACTGGATGAACAATGCTGAATTTAAGGATACTATAAGTAGGCAACTCATTTCATTTATTATGGGTGTTAATATCCGAGTCCGGCTCTTATTAGGATCCCGGTCTGAAAGATCGGAAGTCGGTTGGGGACCGGCCGGCCCGGTGAAGCCGGTCACCGGAAGTTATTCGTAAGTGCCGAGCTGAGCAGAAGTCAAAGTCAATAGAAATGACGGTTAGAGTTGGTCTCTGGGTCGGCACCTCTCTCTCCCCATCCGCGAGGTCGGTACCATGACACCCAACCGCGAAGCCGAACTGATTCGATACCGAGATCAACAAGGAACCACGAGCGACGGAAGGCGAACTATTATAGTCCGGCTCGAGGTCATACTAGATCGGCCCCAGAAGGGGTTAAGGGGTTGAGGACCCAGAAAACAATTAAATAAGGCCACTTGTCAACTAATGAATGCCGATAAGACATCCTCGACTAGTCTACAAGACTAGGACGTCTAGCTCGGCCAGAGAACATGTCCGCATTAAATGCAGTCCACACCCGTATTAAATGCGTGGCAGGTAATGATTGGGAAATCCAGAAATTACTCCTATCAGTCAGAGAAAGGCCGACCCGTCCCGTCGAATTACTGTACGACAAGACTAGCGAACAGTACCTGAACAGTGTCACATTTAAGGCTACTATAAATAGCAGTCAACTTCATTTAATTTGGGTTGTTGAATCCCAACTGTCTGAACTCTCTCTCTATACTTCCTCTCTCTAGACTTGTAAGTATATCGCAAGTGCCGACCTCGTACGAGAGGCCGACCTTGTGATCTTTAATAAAATCATAACTAAACCGTATTTCTTTGTCTTTTTCTCATTACCTTTTTATTACTTATCTTTTTAACCGTTGACCGGAAACGTCCGTCAACAGTTTGGCGCTAGAAGGAGGGCACCATAAGTTACTTGGTGTCAATTTTTCGATCTTGTGAAGCTCCACTTCGCACTCATCTTTTTCCCACTCTTTTCACTTCCAAAAACTTCTCAAAATGCCTTCATCCGACCGTGATGATTCCACCTAGCAGTCCGGCTCCCAGCCTCGTGGACGCAACGGCGAGGAGACCTCCCGTCTTGCCCAGCAGGGACCCATAGTCCCTGTTCCACCAGTTCCTACCTTTGCTGCGGCCCTGCAGTACCCCGACGTCCTCAAAGCCCTCGAGGGGGTCTTCGCCAAGGCCCTCGCCAGCCAGACAGCCGGGGCAAACACCTTGGTGCCCACGGAAGACCCCGGCAATACCCTGCTCCACACTCCTGAGAAGGAGGTCGGGGGGCAAAGGAACCTGACGAAATCCAAAACCATGGCTCAGTCACCAAACCGCGAGGCCCAGAACCGCCGTGACAAAAGCGCCAGACCGGCTCCTACCGAGCAGACGGGGGAGAGCCGCCCGGAGCAAAGCCTCCAGGTCGTCCGTCGCTCTGTCCACCAACGCTTAGGTGACAAGAGCCAAGACAACCGTGATCTCCGGGAGGTGATCAGGCGGGGCAAAGCCATAGGGCACGGCACTGAGGAAGTCGCGGCCCTCAAACGCAGAATCGCCGAACTGGAGGGTCGGCAGCCCTCCGGGAGTGAGCTGTCACTCCCAGCCTATCCACAGCCTTGCATACGACCCACTCCCCGAGTCGTAGACAACGCTTCGCCTCTTTCCCCCGACATCCTACAGGAGGCCGTCCCGAAGAAGATCAAAGTACCCCAGCTCGGCCTCTATGATGGGAGTTCGGACCCCGACTCCCACATCGGTCTCTACACCTCATGGATGGACTTGCACGGCGCCTCTGACGCCCTGCGTTGCCGCATGTTCTCCTTGACGTTGGGGCCAAAGGCGCAGAGATGGTATCATTCTCTTTACCCCCATTCCATCTCCACCTGGGCCCAGCTCAGGTCGGCGTTTCGGTCACACTTCATCGGGTCGCAGGTCAATCTCGCTCCCAAAGAATCCATCTCCAATATCGTTCAGGGCGAGAACGAGATCTTGAAGGACTACATCGCTCGGTTCAATGACCGAGTCCAAAATATGCAGCGGTGCCATCCCGACGCCCTGCTGATCACTGCTCAGGGTGGTCTGAGACCGAAAACGCTGTTTAGGTGGTCCCTGTGGCAGAACAAACTGACCACCTACCAGCAATTCCTCGCCCGCGCTCAGGATTACATAATGGCGGAGGAGTCCTCGTCCATCCCGACGTTTGATACCGCGTCGGCGCCGGCAAAGGCGAAAGCGAAGGAAGAAAAATCGGGGAAACCGAGCAAGTCGTTCGCTGAAATCCGAGCACAGCGAAAACAAAGGGCTGAGGAGCTGAAGGAAAGCTACCAAAGCGTCTTATCGGTGGGAGCCGCGGCGGTTTACGAGGAAATCAAGGCTAAGGGGCTGCTGCCGGACCCCAAGCCCATGTTCACTGACAAGGATAAGGTGGATAAGACCCGCTACTGCACCTACCACAAGGCGCACGGGCACAACACCGACCAGTGCCGAAACCTAATCTCGGCACAGCTCAAACTCATCGATGATCCCCAACTCCGGAGGTTCACCCACTCCGGAGAAAAGAGGAAGAAGGGAGGCCGCTTCGAGGAAGGCCCCGACAGTGATGAGGATGCCGACGTGAATCCTCGAAGGAAGAAGCCACAGCAGGGTGGCCCCCACGAAATCATGACTTTCTGCCCACCCACCAAGACGAGGCCGGCACCTCTAGGGGTAGAAAGGGAGACCGGCCCCCACGCACCGGGGCCAATCCGGCTGGCTACACAACCCGGCGCGTCAATACGAGCCGGGGCGAGTCCCTCCCCTCCAGGAGGCAAACCAAGGCCTACGCCCGGCAGGCCTATCATGCCGGGCAGAGGGTGATGCACGCCAACAACAGACCGGCACCGGAGCCGACCCCGAACACCATCACCTTCACCGATGAAGACGCCTTCTTGTTCGATCACCCTCATTCTGACGCCCTGGTGATCACGGCGCCGATTATGGCGATAAAGATTCACCGAATCATGGTAGATACCGGGGCCTACGCGAGCATCCTCTACTACGATACCTTCAAGAAGATGGGGATCGACAGGAAGGAGGTTCAGCCCTGCCGTGAATGGATCCAGGGTTTCAATGGGCAAACCGTCGCCCCCATCGGCCAGGTCACACTGTCGATCCGGTTCGGGGAAAAAGGGCAGCCTACGAAGACGATTCTGGAAAATTTCAAGATCGTGGACTGCCCAAGCGAGTATAACGCCATTCTGGGAAGGACAGTTCTCTACAAGTTGAAGGCCGCCGTCTCCATATTTCATTACTCCCTCAAGTTCCCAACTTCCAACGGAGAAGGGACCCACCGAGGGGATCAGAGAGAGGCGCGGTAGTGCATTCTAACCATCCCGCGCACTGAGATAAATACAGCAGACCTTCTAGCCCACGCCGAGGTGATAGACATCGGGTCGGCACGCGATGGTCTTAGGGGCAACCGCATGCTGGGAAACCAGACAGGTTCACACCCATTGATCTCGCTGGGTGCCGACCCCACAAACATGGAACCCGATACGGGGGCAGGTAGCCTAGCCCCCGGTGCCGAGCCGACGGACCCCAACCTGGGAAGCGACCACGTGCTGGAAAATCAGACAGGCCCACTCCCGCCGGTTGACGAAACTGCCGGCCAGATCGAAGGCGGCACCGAGGCCGACCTTGATCGGGACAGGGGGAGAAGAGCTGGCAAGAGGCCAATCACGGAGGAGGACAAGCTCGACCCCCGGACCCAATACGAGGAGAAGCGGGGGACGAAGAGGGCCGAACCTATGGACGAGGTCGAAGTCATCTTCATTGATGAAAAACCTGTCAGAAACAACTCCGGATTGGGAGCAGATTGCCGGGGCCCCTGAAGGCCGAGCTGACCAAATTCCTCCGGGAAAACGCAGACGTCTTTGCGTGGACCCACGAAGACATGGTCGGCATCGACCCTCGGGATGCCTGCCACCGGCTGCAGGTTGACCCCACGGTCAAGCCGGTCGTGCAAAAGCGAAGAAAGCTCGGCCCGGACCGACAGCGGGCCTTGGAAGAGGAAGTGATCAAGCTCAAGGACAATGAGTATATCCGCGAAGTTCGGTATCCGACCTGGGTAGCCAACCCGGTACTTGTGAAGAAGAGCAGTGGGGCATGGCGCCTGTGCGTCGATTTCTCCAATCTAAACAAGGCGTGCCCCAAAGACAGTTATCCTCTCCCCTACATCGATTACATGGTCGACGCCACCTCAGGACATGAGCTGATGAGCTTCATGGATGCGTACTCCGGCTACAACCAGATCCCCATGCATCCGGACGACGAGGAACACACCTCCTTCTACTCGGCGTGCGGGCTGTATTGCTACACGATGATGCCGTTCGGGCTGAAGAACGCCGGGGCCACCTACCAACGCTTAGTGAATAAGATGTTTGCTAGTTTGATAGATGAGTGTATGGAAGTATATGTAGATGACATGTTAGTCAAATCCGTGTACGCATCCGACCATGTAAACGATCTCAATAAAATGTTCTCTATTTTGCGTGATTATTCTATGAAGTTAAACCCGAAAAAATATACTTTTGGCGTCGGTTCGGGAAAATTCTTGGGGTACATCGTCAGCCAGCGCGGCATCGACGCCAACCCGGAAAAGATCAAAGCAGTGCAAGACCTTCGACCGCCGACGTCGATCAAGGGAGTTCAGAGCCTGCCTGGCAAACTCACCGTCCTGAGCAGATTCATCTCAAAGTCCACCGACCGCTGCAAACCTTTCTTCGACGCCATCAAGAAAAATCACAAGTTCGAGTGGACGCCGGCCTGCCAAAAAGCGTTAGAGGCCATCAAGGAGACCCTCAGCCAAGCTCCGACGATGCAGAAGCCTCGCCCAGGTGAAATGCTTTATCTATACCTGGGGATTTCAGAGGTGGCTGTAAGTGCCGCCCTGATCCGGGAGGAGGACTCAGGGTAATTCCCGATCTATTACGTGAGCAAGGCCCTCCATGATGCCGAGCTGAGGTACCCTCCGATGGAGAAACTTGCCTTTGCCTTAGTAACTGCAGCTCGAAAACTCAGACCATACTTCTTGGAGTATTCTATCACCGTCCTCGCGGCCTACCCGCTAAGACAAATACTACATCGGCCTGACACTTCAGGCCGGATGGTCAAGTGGGCGGTGGAGCTAGGACAATACGACATCCAGTACCGACCCCGAACAGCAATGAAGGGGCAGGTACTATCAGACTTCATAGCCGAGTTCACGCCGGGAGTCGAGGAAACGAAAGGCGAGGAGCCTTGGGTGATGTACGTAGACGGATCCTCCACTGCCGGATGAGCAGGCGGGGGGGTCGTCCTCGTGGATCCCCTAAAAAGGCTCTTCTGCCATTCGATCCAATACCTCTTCCCGGCTACCAATAATGAGGCTGAATACGAGTCATTGCTATCCGGGCTCGCTTTGGCCGAAGCCATGAGTCTGACCAACCTCACCATATACTCCGACTCAATGCTAATGGTTAAACAAATTTCCGGAGAGTTCGAGGTCAAAGAACCAAGACTGGTTCCCTATTTGGGACTAGTGAAGAAAAAGTTAGCCAAACTCCGGACCCGAATAGAGCACATTCCGCGGACGGAGAACGTGCAGGCTGACGCCTTGGCCCGCCTCGCTTCAAGTGCCGGAGTGGAAAGCGTCGAGTATGTACAAGTCGCCCACAAGGAACAACCCTCTGTGCTCGGCATCTCCTTGATGAGCGCCGACCAGGCCTCCGCAGACGAAGAACCGAGCTGGATGGTCCCGATCCGGTCGTATCTCGAGACCAGTGCGTTGCCGTCTGACCCAAGAGAGGCCAGACAGCTCCGTACCCGGGCAGCTCGGTTTACGATCGTGGCCGGCGAACTGTTCAAGAGGGGATACTTGGCACCTCTGCATAAATGCATAGACGAGAAGAACGCCGAGTACATTCTCAAGGAAGTCCACGAAGGCGTATGCGGAAACCACTCCGGCGGCTACGCCCTCGCCCACAAAGTTCTCAGGCAAGGATACTACTGGCCTAGCTTGAAAAAGGTCGCCCTGGACATAGCTCGAAGATGCGCAAAATGCCAGACATTCGCGCCGAACATCATCCAACCTTCACAGCTCCTGAAGTCGATATTCAGCCCATGGCCGTTCGCCAAGTGGGGTGTCGACCTGATCGGCCCCCTACCTACCGGGAAGGGCGGAGTGAAGTACGCGATCGTCGCCGTGGACTACTTCACGAAATGGGCAGAAGCCGAGCCGCTTGCCACTATCACTGAACAGAAAATGATCGACTTCCTATGGAAATCCATCATATGTCGCTTCGGGGTGCCGAACTCGATAATCACTGACAACGGAAGACAGTTCGAAGGGAAAAAGCTGGAGGCATTTTGCGAAGAGCACGGCATAAAACACTTCTTTTCGACACCCTACCATCCTCAATCCAACGGCCAGGTTGAAGCTGTAAATAAAATTATCAAACAAGGGCTCAAGGTCCGACTTGAAGCCGCGAAAGGGGCATGTCCGGAGGAGCTCTCAAACGTACTATGGTCGTATCGCACCACAGCCAGGTCATCCACGGGAGAGACGCCGTTCTCACTGGCATACGGGACCGAGGCGATGGTTCCTGTCGAACTCGGCGCCCCAACCTTCCGGGTAACTCACTTCGAAGAAGAATCCAACTCCGAGTCGCTGAGAGCGAACCTCGACCTGATAGACGAGCACCGGTCACAAGCCGAGTTAAAAAACGCAGCATACAAGAGGCGGAGTGAGAGGTACATCAATTCCCAAGTCAAGCCGCGCTCATATCAGGTCGGTGACTTGGTGTTAAAAAGGGTAACGGGGCCAGACCCCGGACCACTGAAGCCGAAGTGGGAAGGTCCCTACAAGATCAGTGAGGTCCTCCCACACGGGGCCTACCGTCTCGAACACCTGGACGGCACCCCCCACCAATACCCGTGGAATTCGGCGTTTTTTAAAAAGTTCTACCAGTAGGTCCAGGACAACCTTGTATTTTCATTTTGTAATTTTACCTTGTAAAAAATAAATGAACCTTGTAAAGATATATGATTTTTTATGTATTTACGTTTGTCTTTAGTAAGTATAGGTCGAGTCGAAGCGGCGTAATTAACGTAAGGAACGAAGCGTCGGGCAGGATCAGTACGATGACCTGGTCGGCACTAGCTGGGCTCAACTAGGAATCCCAGTCAGGCCAATAATACCCCCGAGTCCAAACGCGAGACCGGTCAGGTAAGCTGCCACATAATTATGTGCAGGTCGGGCCAGTATGATGGCTCGGCCGGCACGAGCCGAGCTCGGCAAAGTAGCCCAGTGAGGCCACAGCGCCAATGTAAGGAATGAACGACGGGCTCGAACGCGAAGCTCGACATAGCCAAACCATCACCCGATCCCACGAATGGATTGGAAAGGTAGTGCGCCAAGTAAATAAAAAGTGTTGAGCCCAACCTCGGGCTCGGCCGGGTAAATAAAAAGTGCCGAGCCCAACCTCGGGCTCGGCCGTGTAAATAAAAGTGCGAGCCCAATCGCGGGCTCGGCCGTGTAAGTAAAAAGTGCCGAGCCCAATCGCGGGCTCGACCGAGTAAGTAAAAAGTGCCGAGCCCAATCTCGGGCTCGGCCGTGTAAACAAAAAGCGCGGATAAATAAGTACATAACACGGCACCAAGCCCATACTTGATCGAAAATCGCAAAAACGCATAAGTAAAAAAGCATAAAAATCCATTCATTCAAATGACACCCATTCATACTAAAGTAACATCCATTCAAAACGAAAAATTAAAAGTATTCGCGGAACAAGTTTTTAAAAGACCACAGGCGGTCGTAAACAATGGCTCGCAGGCCACAAGAAAGAAACTAATTGCCGGGAGAAGGGCTGGGAGCGTCGTCGGCCTTGTCGGCAGGAGCGTCGCCGGCCTTGTCGGCATCAGGGGCCACCTCGTCTTGGCCGTTCCCTCCGCCCTGGGCCTCTTCGGCATCTCCGGATGGGCCGGCCTCGTGATCGTTCCTCCCCCGCAGTATCTGGGAGGGGTCGTCCACATCGGCGAAGTCCCTCGTCGGCAGCAAGAACGGAGTGTAGCCGGACAAAGACTCACCCGGCGCCAGGCGCATCTTGTCAGGGGGAGTGGCCCCGAAGTTCTCGAAGCCGACGATCACGTCGTCCCCCCATCCCCTCTGACGACGCACCAAGGTGGCCTCCTCCTAGTCCACCTCACATACCAGCCCCTCGAACTCGGCACCTAGCCCGTGCTTGGAGATTTTCGCCCGCATTATCTCGCGAAAGTCCTCCAAGGTGAGCAGACCGGAGTCGAGTCGCTGGAAGAGCCAGAAGAGGTTATAGCCGACCCCGGAGTCCATGTCGGCCATTATGTCCTTGCTGAACAGCTCCTGGACTTCCGGGTATGTCGGCAGACGAAGCGGGATTCGGGGACGGCCGCCCTCCGAAGCCCCCTCGACAGTATGCGCCTCGAGCTGGGCAGTATGCGCCTCAAGCTGTTTCTAGAGGCTGATGACGTGAGCCCGGAGCCTATCGAGCTCGGCCACGTGGCGGTCCACCTCCTGGCTCAACTCCTTGGCGTGCTGCTCTCCCAGCTCAAACTCCCTGGCGGTCCAGGCCGCCTTCTCCCTCCTCAGCTCCTCGGCCATCCTGGCCGCAGCCCGAGAAGCCTCCAGCTCCTTCTCGGCAGCCTTGCTCGCCTCGGCCTCCGCCAACACGAGGCGGTTCTCCAGATCCGAGGAGTGCTTCGCCACTGTATTCAAAGAGCCGATCTTTCCCCGGCAAAGCTCGTGATCGGCCTCCAGCTTTCAGTGGTCGGCCAGGGTCTTCTGCGACTGGTCAGCAGCCAAGACGAGCTCGACCAGAGACCGAGAAATTGTCCCCGCCGCGTGCTGGATGAGCAAGGGGATGGAGAGCTGGGAGACTCCGGCCTGAGCGGTCGGCGTCCAAGCCACGAGAGGGAGCCGAGCTGCCCGCACCACTTCCTCAGGCACCCCAAACTCATTGGGGACTGAGACCCCATCTGCAGCCCGGAGATCCAGGAACCAGTCGTCCGGGAAGCCGGGAAGGGCCTTAGCTACCCGAGCCCTCCGCTCGGCGTCTATGGGGACGAATGAGCACCCTCTCCTTGGCAGGGGCCGAACTCCCCGCCTCGACGCCCTTTTTCTTCTTAGCGGCGGCCTGATCCCCGGCACTCCCGCCCCAGGCCTCGCCGCCGGTTGAGCTCGGTTCCTCCCTGGCCCGGCGCCTCGTCAGGCGCGGCTCCACCGCAGGAACACGTGGACCTTGGGGGACGGCAGGGTCGGTTCTGGGTCCTGCCGAAACAGTCGCATCGGCAGCCTTTGGGGTCGACTCTTTCAGCGCCGCCCTCTTCTTCGCCAGGTTCAGTCTCCCGGACATCGCGGCCTTGGTTCTGGCTTTCAGCGAGTTTGGGTGTTTGCGACGATACTTGTTCGCAGCCTTCGCCGACTCGAACCCCTTGAGCCTCAGGAGGGGATAGTAGACTGCAAGAGAGCAACCATCAGACGCAAAGATTTTAAGTTAGGTAATTAGTCCGAGCAGAAATGAATTGGTACCTGGCTTGAAAGATTTGTCGATGATCTCTGGACTGAGATTGTGGTCGAGAAGGGTCTCTTTTTGGTAAGCACCGAGTAGTGACGTTCCTCCACGTTCCGCCCCAACAGGGTATTAAGCCGAGCAGCCAAGCGAGGACTAAGCGCCGAACTGGGGTTACGGACTGAAAGCGTAAATTATGACTTGTTAGCACAAAGAAAAGAAAATCAGTTGGTAACGGGTAAAAAGTGGTGAGAAACTTACGAGCATGGGAAATAAAGTGAGTAGGCGGGTGTCAAGTAGCATCCGGTGTCATCCACTCGCCGCCGACCCAAAACCACTTCGGCATGTAACCATGTAAGGTCTCGGGTAGCTTGGACACCAACGTCTTGTCGATGTCTAGGAGTACCGAGCTGTAATAATTGCCGGTATCGCCCGAACGCTTGAAGGCAAACAAGGCCTTCACCTCGTTGCCGGTGGGGTCGGCCCAGCCCTCGCGGCGGTACATGACGATCAAGCTCACGAGACGAGCGAATACCGTCGGTACATATTGGCTGATACCGACCTCGAGTTCGCTCAGAATATCGTTGAGCGCGCCGGGCAGGGGAAACCGAAGGCCCAAGTGAATGCTATGTCGGTAGACCCCTATGCAGCCCGGCGGCGGACAGTGGATTCGCTCCCCAGGATAAGGAGTAAATATCCGTACTCCGGGGTCGAAGTTGTACTTCCCCCTTAGTTGAGCCAGGTCGGCATCGTCCAAGACTGAAGCCGTATTCCAGGCCGTCACCTGGCTCGGTGTCACCCAAACTCGCTCAGGTCGGCGCCAGAACCCGGGAGGAGGAACCGTCGCAGCTTCGAGGGCGGCATCGGTAGCCGCGTCTCCCAATCCCATAGGGACGCGTTCCCGACCTTCCGTATTGCCGCGTAGGGTCTCGTCCACCAGACCTTGATCGACATCAGAGTCGGAGTCAAGAAAACCGAGGTCGACGGAGTCATCATCGGCCGCGGCCGGTTGGTTCGGATCGGCACCAACATCCTCACGCAGCAGCGACGGGGGGCCTAGGGGGCCGACGTTTCCGCCGCCAGAAGCAGTCTCGACCGCCGAAAAATTCGGTCACACCATAGAAATAGGGACGGCGGTGAGGATGACGTCCGCCGATTCGGAAGGGGAACGCACGGCCCGCTCACGGTCAACGTCGACCACGTCACGGAAAAGATCACCGCCCTCGCCGGCGGAGCCACCGTCGCCCATAGATCCCGGAGGAGAAGACATCGCGACTGAAATACGAGGAAGATAAGCGAAAAAGAAAACAGAGTAAGAATTACCGAGAAGTAGCCGAAGACAACTGCCGAAAGACTATTGAGACGAGCTCGAAATTCGCACAGTTTTCAGGCACTCGAAGGTTTAGGATGTCGAGAAGTAAGAAAAGCTACGAAAACCCTGGGGAAGAGATATATATAAGGTTTCCAGACCAGTTAGGTGCGGACACGTGTGCAGGCCTTTTGAAATTCGAAATTCAAAACAAAAGAAACTGAAGCGTCCGTCCGAAGCTAACCGCAGTGTCTTTTCGAAACGCTTGGCCAGGGTGCTGCCACGTGTCGCCTGTATGCGGTCGCATTTAATGCGTGTCCTTTTAGTTGCAGCCGTCAATATGTACAAGTGTAGCTGAGATGCCGACCCATATAACGGATCAGGTGTGGACCCGATGAGCCTGGCTCGGATTCAACTGATAAGAGACGACCCCGGGAGAGGCACGGCCGGCCTCACCTGGGCCCGAGGACCTGTATGTTAATATCCAAGTCCGGCTCTTATTAGGATCCCGGTCTGAAAGATCGGGAGTCGGTTGGGGACCGGCCGACCCGGTGAAGCCGGTCACCGAAAGTTATTCGTAAGTTCCGAGCTGAGCAGAAGTCAAAGTCAATAGAAATGACGGTTAGAGTTGGTCTCTGGGTCGGCACCTCTCTCTCCCCATCCGCGAGGTCGGTACCATGACACCCAACCGCGAAGCCGAACTGATTCGATACCGAGATCAACAAGGAACCACGGGCGACGGAAGGCGAACTATTATAGTCCGGCTCGAGGTCATACCAGATCGGCCCCAAAAGGGGTTAAGGGGTTGAGGACCCAGAAAACAATTAAATAAGGCCACTTGTCAACTAATGATTGCCGATAGGACATCCCCGACTAGTCTACAAGACTAGGACGTCTAGCTCAGCCAGAGAACATGTCCGTATTAAATGCAGCCCACACCCGTATTAAATGCGTGGCAGGTAATGATTGGGAAATCCAGAAATTACTCCTAATCAGTCAGAGAAAGGCCGGCCCGTTCCGTCGAATTATTGTACGACAAGACCAGCGAACAGAACCTGAACAGTGTCACATTTAAGGCTACTATAAATAGCAGCCCACTTCATTTAATTTGGGTTGTTGAATCCCAACTGTCTGAACTCTCTCTCTATACTTCCTCTCTCTAGACTTGTAAGTATATCGCAAGTGCCGACCTCGTACGAGAGGCCGACCTAGTGATCTTTAATAAAATCATAACTAAACCGTATTTCTTTGTCTTTTCCTCATTACCTTTTTATTACTTATCTTTTTAACCGTTGACAGGAAATGTCCGTCAACAATGGGTTTTTGAATCTCTCACCACTGCTTTCTCTCTCTACCATTACTCCCTGAAATCTGTAATAAATTCCCGAGAATATTTCAAGTATAACAAAAGTGCCGACCACAACATCAGAGGCCGATCTCATAATTAAGTAATAATATCCCATTTCCTTGTATACCTTCTCCAAACCTTATTTCTATCATCATTAAACTTTCATTAACCGTTGATTGGATCCTACTATCAACAGTTTGGTGCTAAAAGAAGGACACCATAATTTGCTTGGTGTCACTGTGGAACACCACTCTCAGTTTCATCTTTTTTCCATCTCTTTCCCTTTAAAAACAAAAATTTATCGAAAACGACTTCTTCCAGACACGACGAGTCAACTCATCAGTCCAGAGACCAATCCCGTCGCCGTGATGTCGAAGAGACCTCATGCCGGCGCCAACTAGGGCCTCATGCCACAATCCCGCCAGTCCCGACTTTTGTGGCGGCGATGCAACACCCCAACGTCCTCAAGGACCTTGAGGGAGCCTTTGCTAAGGCTCTAGCAAGCTACGCAGCCGGAGCGACCACTGCGGCGGCGATAGGGAACCTGGTAACACCCTTCTCCAAACACCCCAAAAGGAAGCTGAAAGGAGGGAAAATAGGCCCGGCCCGGTCCAAGACAACGGCGTAATCCCCCGACCGAGAGGCCTAGAAACTTCGGGAGAAAAATACTAGTCCAGCCCGGATCGAGCAGATGGGTGAGAGTCGCCCTGAACCGAGACTGCAAATCATTCGTAGATCAGTCGACCGGCGCTTAGGCGAGAAAAGCCAAGGGAATCGAGACCTAAGGGAGGTCATTGAACGAGGACAAACCATTGGGCGTGATTCTGACGAGATCATGGCCCTGAAGTAGAATCGCCGAACTCGAAGCTCGGCCCGCCTCAGAGGGGGAACCCTCACCGCTTCCTCCACTGCGGTGAAGAACGTGGACCGTGGAACACGCTTCCCCTCTCTCTCTCCAGACATTCTCTAGTAGGCCGTGCCCAAAAAGCTCAAAGTCCCACAGGTCGGACGCTTTCTCTCTCTCTCCAGACATTCTCTAGTAGGCCGTGCCCAAAAAGCTCAAAGTCCCGCAGGTCGGACTTTATAACGGGAGCTCGGACCCCGACTCTCACATAGGATTATACACTTCCTAGATGGACCTACATGACACGACGGAGGCTTTTTGGTGCAGGATGTTTTTGTTGACGCTAGGAGCAAAAGCACAGAGGGGGTACCACTCACTCTACCCCCAATCCATGTCGTCATGGGGGCAACTCAGATCAGCGTTCTGCTCACACTTCATGGGATCGCAGATAAACCTCACCCCCAAAGAATCGATCACGAACATTGTTCAGGGTGACAAGGAAAGCCTGAAGGACTACATCTCTCGGTTCAATGTTCGAGTACATAACATGGAGCAGTGTCACCCGAAAACATTGCTAGTATCCGTGCAGGCTGGCCTGAGACCGAAGACTGATAGGTCGAAAAATGTGCATATTTTATATATTTAGAAGTGTATTTTTATATGCTTATTTATTCGCACGTTTATATTTTTCGACATATTTATTATTTTTATGGATTCATTTGGGTTGGTTATTTTATATTTATTTTCAGCGCAGTAGAGTGTTTAGTAGACGTGAAGTCGTTGACGCACGTGAGCAATAACTGAGGCGCCTCAGTACATGGAAAATTGGGCTCAACGATTGAGTTGATTAAAAGGAGCTCAAGAGTGATTAAGCCTACTTTATTATTAATGGATATTAGGCTAATTGGCCCAAGAGGGAGTTAATGGCAACCAATTAATTGGCCAGGGAATAAAATCATGAGTCGCAGGCATTAATACGTGGATTTTAGGGAGAATTATTTGGGCTGGAGACTTTTTAGTCTTGGCAATTATTTTTTCAAAAGCAGCAAGAAATGACACTCACGTAAGGATTACTTGTGGGCTGGAGAGTTTAATTTCATGAGGAGACTTTGAGTCTTGTAGGATTTTAATATATTAGCCGTGAGCACTCAAAAAAGAGAGAACTCTCACTCGGCGAGGAATTATTTGCGAGACGGACAGAAAGTCAGAGGAAAAATATGCAGCAACAGAGAGAAAAGGAGAGAAGACTACACAGGCAAAGGGAAGCCGCACTCGCACACGAGGGAGATAACTAATCTCTCTCTTTTATTATTTATTTATTTTTATTAATATGTTAGGCTAGGATTTTTATCTAGTTTTAGGCGATGTTTGAACCCTAACTTTAATTTGTCTATAAATTGAAGGATTTATTTTTATCGTTGGTTAATTAAGACGCCGTATTTATTTTTGTTGATGAGTTGATTCATGTTATCTGTTTATAACGTTTATGAATTATGATGTTTGATTTGGTTTGGCCAGCTAGGTTGAATATCCATGATTTAATTGCTAGATTCGAGACTTTAATCCGTAATTGTTATTGTCTTGATTCGTTAGTAGTAAACTAGGGGTCGTGTATCTCTAGGGTAACGTGAACATAAGTTAAATGGTCCGAGCTTTTGCGTCCATTGCTTAGACTGATCTATTTTCCTAGGTATTATTGCTGCTAGTGAATTAAATCTAGAGAGCTTATTCTAGGTTCTCCGCTAGTTAGGTTTAGTCGAAGAGCTTATTTCGATTAAATATTCGGTAAGGGAAAATTCGGTTAGCAGAGCTTATTGTTAACTAGGGTTGGTAATTCATTAGTAATTTAAAGAAGGCGTCGAAATTAATTAATGGTAGATTTAGATTGGGTGATAACTGAACTGAAAACTGGAACTTCTCTTATTTTATTTCATTTCATTTTATTTTTTATTATTTTTATTTTACTTTTATAAAACCAATCCCCCCATTTTACTACTTTCTTAGTTTAAGTTCAATTAATACGAGAATTGTTACAATTTGATTCCTGCTCCTCGTGGGATCGACCCTTACTTACCGCTACTACTAGTTAGTAGAGGTTAGTATAGGAAAACTTTATAAATTTAAATTTGTCGCGTCGCGACGCGCGATCAAAGACGCTGTTCAAATAGTCCCTGTGCCAGAACAAGCCGAGCACCTACCAAGAGTTCTTAGCTCGGGCTCAGGACTACATCATAGCGGAGGAATCCATGTCAATCCCGACGTTTGACGCAGCGCCGTCCAAAGTGAAGGCCAAGGAGGAATAGTCGGGGAAGTCGGCCAAGAATATGACCGAAGTCCGAGCTCTAAGGAAACAGAAGGCCGAGGAGCTCAAAGAGAGCTATCAGGGCGTCTTTTCAGTGGGAGCGGCGGTCTACGAAGAGATTAAATCTATGGGGTTGATCCCAGACCCGAAACTGATGTAGGCCGACCAGAGCCGACTCGACAAATCACGGTACTGTGCCTATCACAAAGGGCATGGACACAACACCGACCAATGCCGAAACTTGATCTCGACACTTCTGAAAATGATAGACGACCCGCAGATGAAGAAGTTCACTCACTCCAATGACAAGAAGAAGAGGGCTCGGTTCGAGGACGGCCCCGACAGCAAGGATGACCCCGATGTCCACCACAGGGCTGCAACCAAGAGATTATGACTTTTCACCCGGCACACAAATATGAGGCCGACACGTCGAGAGGAAGGAAGAGAGATCGGTCCCCCAGCCGTGGAGGGGACGAGCCAGCTTATCCACCTCGACGCGTCAACACGAGCCGAGGAGATTTCATTCCATCAAGAAGGCAGACGAAGGCGTACGCGTGCCAAGCTTACCATGCCGAGCAGCAGGTATAACATGCCAGCAACAGGCCGGCGTCGGAGTCCACGCCAAACAAGATTTCTTTCATTGACGATGATGCATTTCTGTTCGATCGCCCACACTCCAACGCTTTGTTGATAACGACACCCATCATGGAAATCAAGGTTCACCGCATCATGGTCGACACCGGGGCCTATGCGAGTATCCTTTACTATGACACTTTCAAGAAGATGGTGTCGAACTAAAAGACGTATAACCCTGCAGCGACCGAATTCAAGGGTTCGACGACAAGACAACACTCCCGGTGGGGCAGATCGTGCTGACTATCAAATTCGGGGGAGAAAAACAGCCCACGAGGACGATCATAGAGACTTTCAAGATCGTGGACTGCCCCAGCGAGTACAGTGCCATTTTAGGAAGGACGACTCTGTACAATCTGAGAGCAGCAGTCTCGATTTTTCACTACTCAATAAAATTCTCGACCTCGGACGGAGAAGGGACCCACCGCAGAGATCAGCGGTAAGCGAGGGAATGCGTCTTCGCTATACCTTGCACAGAGATCACCATGATCAATTCCCACCAAACTATCAAGGTGGCCGAAGTCGAGCCTGGCCTAATGGAGATGGAAGCTGAGGAAGTCGGCGATTCGGACCACGTGAATGTAACTGCTAAGCCGACCGCCCAACCCGGGGGACGACCGCATGCTGGTTAACCAGACAGGTCCGCTCCCTTTGGCTGCAGGCGACGTCGACCCAGCAGACCAGGAGCCCGACCCCGATCATAACTGAGACCAAGAGCAAGGAGCCGATCACAGAAGAAGACGAGATCGATCCCCGAGCTTAGTTTGAAAACAAAAGGGGCACAAAATGAGCCGAATCCATGGAGGAGGTCAAGATCATATTCATTGACGAGGAGACCTGCCAGACGCAACTGCGAATAGGGAGCAAGCTGTCGGGGCCCCTGAAAGCCGAACTGACACGATTCCTTTGAGAAAATGCCGACGTCTTCGCCTGGACTCATGAGGACATGGTCGGCATCGACCCAAGGGTTACCTGCCACAAGCTGCAGGTCGACCCGACAGTTAAGCCGATCATCCAAAAAAGAAGAAAGTTAGGCCCAAACCGGCAGCAGGCTCTCGAAGAAGAAGTAATTAAGATGAAAGATAATGAATACATCTGGAGGTCCAATACCCGACCTAAGTGGCCAACCCGGTACTTGTGAAGAAAAGCAGTGGGGCATGGCGTCTATGCATTGACTTCTCCGATCTCAACAAGGCGTGCCCGAAAGATAGCTATCTATCGCCCCACATCGACTACATGGTCGACGCCACGTTGGGTCACGAGCTGATGAGTTTTATGGATGCGTACTCCGGATACAATCAAATCCCCATGCACCCTGACGACGAGGAGCACACCTCCTTCTACTCGGCGTGCTGACTTTACTGCTACAAGATGATGCCGTTCGGGCTAAAGAATTTTGGGGCCACCTACCAACGCTTAGTTAACAAGATGTTTGCCAGTTTGATAGGTGTTAGCATGGAGGTTTATGTAGATGATATGTTACTTAAGTCCGTGTACGCATCCGATCATGTAAATGACCTTAATAAAATGTTTTATATTTTGTGTGATTATTCGATGAAGTTAAACTAAAAAAAATGTACTTTGGGAGTCGGCTTGGGAAAACTTTTGGGCTACATTGTTAGCCAACATGGCATTGACGCAAGTCCCGAGAAGATCAAAGCCGTGCAGGATCTAAGGGCGTCGGCCTCGATCAAGGGAGTACAAAGTTTGATGGGAAAGCTCGCCGCCCTTAGTCGATTTATCTCAAAGTCAACAAATTGGTGCAAACCCTTCTTCGAAGTAATCAAGAAAAATCACAAGTTCGATTGGATCCCCGATTGCCAAAAGGCGCTGGAAACAATCAAGGACGTCCTCAGCCGAGCTCCAAAAATGCATAAACCTCGACCCAGAGAGATGCTATATCTTTATCTGGTTGTTTCCGATATCACCGTAAGTGTCGCCCTGATGAGGGAAGAAGCTTCGTGACAACACCCCGTCTATTACGTGAGCAAGGCACTCCACGATGTCGAGCTGCGATATCCCCCCATGGAAAAGTTAGCCTTCGCTCTCGTGACCGCAACTCGGAAGCTGAGACCGTACTTTCTCGAATACTCGAGACCGTCCTCACAGCATATCCTTTAAGACAAATCCTCCACCAGCCTGATACTTCAGGCCCTATGGTTAAGTGGGGCAGTCGAGGTAGGGCAATATGATATTCACTACCAACCCCGAACAACAATAAAGGGGCATGTACTATCGGACTTTATAGCCGAATTCACGCCGGGAGTCGAGGAGACGAGAGACAAGGAGCCATGGGTGATGTACGTGGATGGGTCCTCCACCGTCGGACGAGCAGGTGGAGGGGTCGTCCTCGTGGATCCCAAAAGAAACTCTTCTGCCACTCGATCTAATACCTCTTCTCGGCGACAAATAACGAAGCCGAATATGAGTCATTGTTGTCCCGGCTGGCCTTAGCAGAAGCCATGAGCCTAATTGACCTAATCATATATTAAGACTCGATGTTAATGGTTAAACAAATATCTAGAGAGTTCGAAGTGAAAGAGCCTAGGCTGGTCCCCCACCTCGGACTGGTAAAGAAGAAACTGACCAAATTCTGAACTCGAATGGAGCATGTTCCCTGAACAGAGAACGTGCAGGCCGACGCCCTAGCTCGGCTCACTTCAAGCGTCGGGAAGAAAAGTGTCGAGTATGTCCAAGTCGGACACAAGGAGCAACCGTCCGTGGCCGGCACCTACGTTTTATGTGCCAGGCAATCCACCGATGATAGAGACCCGGGCTAGATGGATCCGATCATGTCGTATCTCGAGACCGGGATGTTGCCACCTGACCCAAAAGAGGCCAGGCAGCTTCGCGTACGGGTAGCTCGATTTACGATCGTGGCCGGTGAGCTGTTCAAGCAAGGGTATTGGCACCCTTACTAAAGTCTGTGGGTGAACGAGACGCCGAATACATCTTAAAAGAAATCCATGAAGGCGTATGCTGCAACCACATCGGAGGATACGTTCTCGCCTATAAAGTTCCAAGACAAGGCTACTATTGGCCGAGTCTAAAGAAGGACTCACTGGAGATGATCCGAAAATGTACAAAATGCCAAGTTTTTGCACCTAACGTTATTCAACCTTCTCAACCTCTGAAATCGATATTTAGCCCACGACCATTCGTGAAGTGAGGTGTCGACCTGATCGGCCCTCTACCAACAGGAAAAGGAGAAGTGAAGTACGCCTTCGTCGTTGTCGCCTACTTCACAAAATGGGCAGAAGCCGAACCTCTAGCTCTATAATATGCCGGCTTGGAGTGGCGAACTCTATAATCACGGACAATGGGAGACAATTTGAAGGAAAAAGCTGGAGGCATTTTGCGAAGAGTACGACATCAAGCACTTCTTTTTGAGCCCCTACCATTCGCAATAAAACAGCCAGGTCGAAGCCGTGAACAAAATAATCAAACAAGGAGTCAAAGTCCGACTTGAAACAGCAAAAGAGGCCTGGGTGGATGAACTCCCGGGAGTACTCTGGTCGTATCGCACCACGACCAGGTCGTCCACCGGCAAAACGCCGTTCTCCCTCACATATGGGTCCGAGGCAATGATCCCAGTTGAGCTCGGCGCCCCAACCTATCGAGTGACCAACTTTGAGGAGGCATCGAACGCTGAGTCTCTAAGACCGAACCTCGACCTGATTGATGAGCACCAGTCACAAGTCGAGCTCAGAAACGCCACTTACAAAAGACGAAGCGAGAGATACATCAACTCTCAGGTTAAACCACGCTCATATCAGGTCGACGACCTAGTATTCAAGAGGGTGACGGGACCAGACCCTGAACCCCTAAAGCCGAAATGGGAAGGTCCTTACAAAATCAGCGAGGTCCTACCACATGGGGACTACCGACTAGAGCACCTGGTTGGTACTCCCCACCAATACCCATGGAACTCAGCGTTTCTAAAAATGTTTTATCAATAGGTCTAAGATATCCGTACCTCGTAAATTATTAATCGTGCGAATTTGTAAATTATTTATTTTGTAAATCATTTGGCGAATTATGTAAGAAATGTAATTTCTTTTTATTTTTACTTTTAGTAGTTAGGTCTAGATCGAGTCGTAAGCGGCGTAAACATAGTTATGTGCTAAGAAACTGCACAAGCCAGGCTCAGCAAGGTAGCCCGGTCAGGCCGAATACCACCGAGTCCAACAAGCGACCCGGTCAGGTAAAAGTAGCCAACGTAATTATGCGCTAAGAAACTGCACAAGCCGGACTCAGCAAGGTAGCGCGGTCAGGCCGAAATACCATCAAATCCGATGAACGGTTCGATCAGGTAAAAAAGATGTTGACGTAAATAAGTAAAGTTAAGAAGCCGGGAACACAAACATCCCAGCCAGGCCGGAACACCGTCGAGTCCGACGAGCGACTCGACTAGGTAAATGTTGCCAATGTAGTAAAGTAAATAGGAGAACCCGAGCTGGATAAGAAGCCCGGTCAGACCAAAGCCGACACAATTAAGTAATGAGGTGATTACATAAGCCGAGCTCGATAATCGACTTGGCTAAACGAGTAATGACGTAAAGGATAACAAAACTAGAAAAAGGCTACGTGAGCCGAACAGTGTAATTAACTGAAACAAAATAAAGCATAAGAAGAACGGCGATATTAAAAAAGATCAAACATTTTCATAAGAACAACAGAAACATAAGAACATTTAAACATCCAAGTCATAAACCAAACCGACTTTTCAAAATGGGAATATGCAAAAGCAGAAATGTCAAAGCATTAAATAAGTTGTTCAGGACCACAGGCGGTCGACCAAACGGCCCGAAATTCGAGAAATTAAAAAAAATATCGGAAGACAAGTCGACGATGTCAGGGCGGGCCTCCGGACCGGCTACAACAGGACCGACCTCACCACCCGCCTCTTTGTCGATGCCCGACGAACCGACTTCATCGTCGTTGGCGCCCTTCACAACTCCAGAGGGGCCGACCTCACCACTCGTAGCCCCGTCGACCTCCAGGGGAAACGCCTCATAACCGGTCAGACACTCACCCAGCATTAGGCGCATGTCATCGGGAGGAGCCGCGCCAGAATCCACGAGACCGACAACGATATCGTCGGTCCACCCTTTTCGGCGACGGACCAAGGCAGCCTCATCCTCATCACCTCACAGACCAACCCCTCGAAGTTGGTCTCTAGCCCGTGCCTGGCAATCTTGGCCCGCATGATTTTCCGAAAGTCGTCTAGAGTAAGAAGTCCATGGTTAAGACGCTGAAGGAACCAGTAGAGGTTAAAACCTGCCACCGAATCCATATAGGCCAACATCTTCTTGGAGTACAACTCTTGAACTTCGAGGTACGTCGGCATCCAAGGCGCAACAAAGGCAGGGCGTCCTTCCCGCCGGGCCTTCTCAGCGCGGGCATCGAGCTGGTCACAGAGGTTCTGAACCCGGGTTTGGAGCTGGGCCAACTCTGTGATGTGCCGATCTACCTCTTCAGCCATCTCTTTCGCGTGCAGCTCCTTTAGCTCGGCCTCCCTACTGGTCTAGGCCGCCCTCTCCTTCTTCAAATCCTCGGCCATCTTAGCCGCCGCCCTTGTAGCTTCGATCTCCCTCTCGCCAGCCTTTATGACCTCAGCCTGAGCAAGGACGACCTGCGTCTCCAGCCCGTCCATCCTCTGCACCTTGTCGTTCAGGGAGCGGATCTTTCCCCGACAAACCGCGTGCTCCTCGTCCACCTTCCGGTAGTCTGCCAAAGTGTAACACCCCGCTCATCAGAGTAAATTTTTCGCAACTTTTACTTCGAAAATACTTATAACTCTTTCGAAATATTTTGCTACTAACTCGAGATGCTACTCAAACTCACCTTCTTGAAAATCCGTTTATCTTTAAACTTTCTGTCTAATACTTCTCTAGACATAAAGAAAACAGATTTCCTTTAAACTTGCATTTAACTGTACCATATTCATACTTCTCGAAATGGTATAAACTTGAAATCTGAAATTTATTAAAAATGCAAGTTCAATACTTAATGTGCATAGCGGAAATACTTAAAAACGTGGTTTATTATACAAACATATCAAATACTTAATAAATGTCCACTTGAAATAAGTGCACGACCACCACCACCACATCTTGAGCTCACACCTCCGGCCCGACCCTGTTACCTGAAAAACACAATGGGGGTGAGTACTGATCCTCTTGTACCCTGAAAAACACCCATACTAAAGTAAACAACAATAATAATACAATATCATGATCTTTGGTATATATATGGACTGGAAATCTGTTCCAGTAACTTAAACTGAATCTGGCCGATATCTGATCGGATACTTGTGCACAATCTGATGGATATTTCTCAATGCAACTCAAGCGGCCTCCATCAGAACTTAGGATATACTCTGAGACAACTGAATGCCTCCTCATCCCAAGAGTATAAACTTAAACTGTATACATACCTCGAACATAATATCAATATTATACTCAATGTAATACCCAGTCTGAGTCCCCACCTTTCTTCTTTTGAAAACTTTTGAAAAATGTAAGTGTTGCTCTTGGGTAGTTACATCTGCAAGCTACATAAAAATATAAACAAATATACTAAGTACTATGCTCTTATACTCAATAAGATTTAACTCTTACTTATCCGAATCTTAAAGATATTCAATAAGTTTAATATGTCTCAAATAAATATTAAGTCATCAAACATTTTAACTTTTTCTTAAACTTTTACTCAAGGTTAATTACTTAACCATATATAAATCATATCTTCAAAATCATAGATATTGGTTTATACTCACATGTCACTTAAATAACTCAAATGTGAAAATAACTAAATTTCACATTACACTTGATTGAGTACTTAAACTCAAAAACATGCGTAACTTTTACCAACATCATATTCATGATTTATAAACTCATCTTAATTTTTTACTCAATCAAATACTTAATTCATCATACATCATATCTCCCAAATTTTAAATATTGGCTTATATTAAATTTTCACTTAATTAACTTGAAAGTGAAAATAAACTCAAGTCATACTTCAACTTTTTAATCATAACATTTAATCATGATATTAATATGTCATACTTAATACAATCTTTATGAGATTATATACTCAACATATTAAACTAAAACTTTGCCAAATTGCTCATCACTTGTATGAGAATTGATCATAATAATCTCACTTTAATAACTTGATCATATCATGAATATTCTTGAATATATACTCATCTTTACATATATGCCTTGTAATTATCATAAATCATTCATTTCTCATCTTCAAATCATGAAATTTAACAGTCATAATCTCAACTCATAATTAGACATGTCATAAAAATTTCATAATTTTAGCATGCATATACATCAAGCTATTATAATTTAAAGTCATAGTGAACATAAAATTCATCTTGCATGTTCAACTTAAAAAATTCATAACTCAAGCTATACTTTGCCAAATCACTTAATTCTTGTTCTCATGTACTCCTCTTTTACATAAGAATCATTAATTTAAATCATACTTTTCCAGCTTATTCATATCTTTATCAACATCTCATCAAATCAAGCACATCTATCATATAATTGATCTTGAACAACTTTAACTCTTTGTATTCATAGAATCAATCATAAATTTAACTTCTAAATCATTATATACTTACTTATAAACATGTAAACTCATTATCAAAACATGAACTTAAGCATAAAACTTTAAGATAAGTAAATTACCTCCTTCTTGCTAGAATCGTAACTTTATTCTTCACTTCTAAATTCTTCACTTCTTCACAATTTCTACTACTTATCTCTCTTACACTCTTATATATCTTTTGGTACTTTTCTTTGGTGTGAGAACTCTGATTTTTAGGCCTCTATTTATAGGCACAATTTGTCAAGACATCATAATGGAGTGAAGAAATGAACAAAATAAACACTTTAGACTTATAAACTTAATTAATCATAAAGTATTTTATGATTAACTTGTATTCTTATCCAAACATAATTAATCATAAAAAATGACTTCTAGTTATAGCCATGAATGAGCTTTTTGGTAGATAAAACTTATTCCACCAAGTTTAATAAAATTCTCACCAGTTGTTGAAAAAAAATGCTAACTTAAAGACTTAGCAAAACTTTGTTGTGATTTTCTCATCTCATTCTCACCAATTGATGACCAAAATTTCGTGCTTAATGTGATGTAATTGATTCTATATATTATTGAAAAAATATCACCATTCATCATACAAAAATCTTTGGAACAACATAATAAAAATAATAAAAATCATCTTTTTTTATTACTTATGCATTTTCTTTCAAAATGACTGATTTTTAAAACTCTTTTACTGAAAAGTAATGCTCATATATGGTCTTGGATCATGCTAATAAACCGAGAATAATACAATTTACGGAACTCAATTCGGACTTAAAACGAACGTTTACCGTAAAACTGAAAATTCTAAAATTTAAATTCTTTACTCACAGGTTTTCTTCAATTTAATGAACATATTGCTTCTTAGGATCTAATATAATTATCTTGAAATATTCTACATTTACGGAACCACATTCGGACTTAAACCGAACGATTACCGTAAAACCGAAAATTCTAAAAATTTCGGTTTCTCTTAAAATAAGATAAATAGACTATAATGTCTAAATAAATTTTTTCACTTCTTTAAACATTTATCACTTAAATGTTCATGGATATTTAACCACACTTCGAGACTTAACGTGTATCAACTTATGCTGAGGCTCAATATTATTATCTTATCTTGATGACTTAAACACTTAGAAAAATTCTAAGTATTTAGTACTAAAATTCGGCTATTTCTTAATTAATTTCAACTCATGACCGAACATACTTGGGTTCAGTTCACTACTTATCTTAAACGATTAATCAAAATATACTCAATTTCGATTATTCGTCATCTTATATTTATTAATCCCGTCCTATAAATCCATTTATAAAAATAAACAGACCGGGATTAATTAATTACTGAACTGGCTCGATTACTGAATAATATTGAACCAAGTATACTTTCAACTTAAAGTCGAATTTTTAACTGAATAACTTAATAACTGGCTCGGAACTAGGAACGAGCATTATTAATAAAAGTAATTAGTTCATACTTAGAATAATTACTTTTATTAATTACTGAATTGGATATTACAATCTACCCCCCTTAAAATCATTTCCGCCCTCGGAAATACTGAAACTGAGATATATACAACTATGTATATATATATATATATATATATATATATATATATATTAGAACTCGAAATCTGGAAAACGAGTGCTAATATCAATTTCTCACTTCCCAGTGGAATTTAACTCCATGTGGCGATTCCATTTTATACTAACGAGGGAATATCTCAATTCCTCAGACAATGAACCTTCTGGTCCAAAACTTCTATCGGCTGGTCCTCGTAGGTTAAATCTTACTGAAACTCATTGTGCAAAAGCACATACTCTGGATCGCACACATACTCACGTAACTTGGTTACGTAAAACTTTATGCACACTGGACAACTTTAGAAAAGAATTGATATAAAATACTTATCTGACTGCCTATGCGATACATTGCATACGATTTACCCACTACCCGGGGCCCTTCGGGTACGGAACATCTATATGCATTGTACCTTAATGTCGATGTCACTTGTAATCGTTAACAAGTCACATCTCCATTCTAAACTTGCTTCTCTTCCGAGAAATCTTTTTACTTAATATCACTATTGACTTCAACTTCTCCGACTTAACTATAGTTGAGAATTTCGTTGAACTTTCTGTACAGATGTGGAATAACTTGACCATTCTCTGGTCATAACACAATTCCAACCATTAAGGTAAACTTTATTTACCTTTAATGATTCAACTGTCATAATAATGTCGCAACATCTCACTTATTGCCGACATCTCACATCTGATTTCAACGGCATTAAATGCATACTGGCTGTGCATCTTCTGACATTCGGTATAATTTAATCATACCCGAAAACTTATATCATACTCATCTTTCTTTTATAAACCAACTTGGTAATCCTTCAATCTTCTTCAGCAATGGTCCGAATCACCAATGGATTTAGCACTGCTAAAAATCCGAAAATTCTATTCTTTTATCCCTCTTAATATCATAAAGAGAATTTATCGAGCTCGTATAGAAAGGTTGAGAATACTCATGCTCAATAATATCCCAAATGATATAAGATGGCTGATTGAAGCAAAAGTTCGTGTGTCTGGCGAGTATCCCAATGCATACAAATATCTGACAGGTATGGGTAGAAGCACTTTTTCTAAGAAACGTAGAGCAAAAAGAATAGACGGCTGCTATAAATGTGCTCGCTGGAACTGTGACACTCGCTGTACTTCTTTGGGCTTTGTCTCAATTAATCGGGAAGATAAAATAACTTTCATCAAGAATGGCTTGAGTAAGGAATCTCTGGAACAAACTATTCAGCAGATTCTTGATACACATTCTAGTGGATATGTGCATCGAGAATTGATGTCTTTATGGCTTCTGCTCAACATGAAGAAAAACTCTATAGTCTGGAAAATATTATTTCCAATGATCATGTTTGTCAACATTGTTCTTGATAGTACCGATGTACTATATATAAATCTTATCGCTTCTTACAGATAAGAGTCATTTAAGACTCAACTGTTTTCTTGTCGGGACTTCTCTTCTTTAAAAGGCAAATCTATCTTCTTAGCCAAGTGTCTCTCAAAATAAATGGCTACTGTCGAGTCTTCCCAAGGTTCCAAACTTCTTCAGCCCATTAGAACTGTGTGCATTCTTGGTGGTTCTAAATTTGTAAACATTCCTCACAACATCCATATTGGCCAACTGGTGAAAGAGTTGGGAAAACATAAAATCAACATACTTTATGGAGGAACTAGTATCTATTTCTTTAACAACCTCTTAATGGCTGCTAAATGCTTTGATATCCAGGTGAGAAGTATCCTTCCTTTTTATCTCACTTCATCAAAAATTGTCAAAGATTCTGCTACTTTGATGATAACTCTTTCAATTTATGACTACTTGATGGCAATGATATCTGGTTGCGATGCTTTCATTGTTCTTCCCGGTGGATATGCAACTTTAATGACTACTTTTACCCTTGCTACTTGGGCAGAAATGAAATTTCATACCAAACCTATTGGTCTGTTAAATTTCAATAACTTTTTCCACCACTTGCTTGGATTTCTAGATGAAGGAGTGTATCAAACTTTTATATCTCCTTTCCAAAGAGAAATATTCAAGTCTGCTGACACTTCCTCTGAACTTATCAAGAAACTTCAAAACAGCATCTCAACAGTTCAAGATTCTGTGGAAAATCCAGGATTCAAACGCAAGCGAGCATTTGATCCTTTAGATCTATCTTTGTGAAACTACAGCCATGATGGGTGGCAGAGTTATGGAGTCTTGTGCTCTAGAGATGCACCCTCCCTTTATGCAATATAACTTTGTACTAGTTGAGAATTCCTTTATGCTTATCTGTATCTCCTTTTTCTGATATTTCTGTACTAGCTTTTTAGAAATAAGGATATTCTCAACAGTGTGCTCGAATCTTTGTCTTGCTTTCAATGATATTAGAATTTCCATCTATCAAGTAGATTGATTGTGCAAAATATACTCTTCTCATATATACTTGATTCACACATCAATACTACTTGTTTCTGGACTGAGATAACTTCTTGATTCAGTCAAGATTCCATGCTTCTTAAACTTTACTCAGTTGTGGTTTTGAAACTTTGCCTCGCGCATTTTAAAACCACTAACTATATGACTTGAACAGTATAACCATTAATAAATAGCTATACTAAACTTTAAGGAAATTGTTAATTTTCCGAAAACACCTAGCTTGTGCTAGAGTTCCGGTTAATATCTTTCTAGCTTCTTCTCGCCATTTCTTACTTATGGCTTTTAACTCATCATTTATCTTTGGGGACAAATACTTTCTCCAAAGAGATAAAAAAAACATATTAGTCTTTACTTATTAAACAGACTATCTTTAACTTTCACATATCCAGATTACTCTTGCTTAACTTCAGAAATTCTTCCGAGAAGTTTAAATAATTATCTCGGTATCTGGAATGTAATACTTATTAACTGATATCTTTTAAGGTTCGATTTTCAAGTCTTCAGGTAAACTCGGACTAATAACCCTTATTTCAGATTTCCATAATTTTCCCGGCTAAGTGACTATTATATGTCGATACCTTAAACTTATACTCATTGATTTCTGAAAAGTACTTTGTATAGTTGTACTGTTACTAACAAGTACTAATACAAAATAACTTATAACATAATCTCGAACTTTACCAATTTTTAGCTTATGATATCTAACTAATAAGATATCAGAACTTTTGTCTTATAAAGATTGACTATTTTCTGAAACTTTATTTCTAAGGTTCAGTTTCAAGCCTACAGGATCTTATCCGGCTTTTGGTTCTTATTTCAAACCCCCATGATTTACCCGTACTTTTTGGCTATTATATACTGAAATACCGTTACTTCTAATACTTGGCTCAATTACATAATCAACCTTTATAGTCAGATCTTAACTCAAATCTTAATCTGATGGCTTAACTTAGAATGTTCGAGTCTCTTTCTTGATCTAGTTAACTTGATAAACTAGATTTCAAACTTTAATACTAATATGAACATATAGACTGATTTCTAGAGTTCGGATATCTGAATTCTTATTGAGCATAGACTTAGTAAATTTGAATATATTTAAAAACTTTTATAAAAACTTTTTAACAACACTTACCTGGTAGTCGGCGAGGTGTGAGTGTGGTGTGGTTGGTTTTCCTGAAACTGTTTTCTGAAACTTAAACTTTTAGTATACAGAGCACTTACTCTAGCTCTGATACCACATGTAACACCCCGCTCATCAGAGTAAATTTTTCGCAACTTTTACTTCGAAAATACTTATAACTCTTTCGAAATATTTTGCTACTAACTCGAGATGCTACTCAAACTCATCTTCTTGAAAATCCGTTTATCTTTAAACTTTCTGTCTAATACTTCTCTAGACATAAAAAAAACAGATTTCCTTTAAACTTGCATTTAACTGTACCATATTCATACTTCTCGAAATGGTATAAACTTGAAATCTGAAATTTATTAAAAATGCAAGTTCAATACTTAATGTGCATAGCAGAAATACTTAAAAACGTGGTTTATTATACAGACATATCAAATACTTAATAAATGTCCACTTGAAATAAGTACACGACCACCACCACCACATCTCGAGCTCACACCTCCGGCCCGACCCTGTTACCTGAAAAACACAATGGGGGTGAGTACTGATCCTCTTGTACCCCGAAAAACACCCATACTAAAGTAAACAACAATAATAATACAATATCATGATCTTTGGTATATATATGGACTGGAAATCTGTTCCAGTAACTTAAACTGAATCTGGCCGATATCTGATCGGATACTTGTGCACAATCTGATGGATATTTCTCAAGGCAACTCAAGCGGCCTCCATCAGAACTTAGGATATACTCTGAGACAACTTAATGTCTCCTCATCCCAAGCGCATAAACTTAAACTGTATACATAGCTTGAACATGATATCAATATTATACTCAATGTAATACCCAGTCTGGGTCCCCACCTTTCTTCTTTTGAAAACTTTTGAAAAATGTAAGTGTTGCTCTTGGGTAGTTACATCTGTAAGCTACATAAAAATATAAACAAATATACTAAGTACTATGCTCTTATACTCAATAAGATTTAACTCTTACTTATCCGAATCTTAAAGATATTCAATAAGTTTAATATGTCTCAAATAAATATTAAGTCATCAAACATCTTAACTTTTTCTTAAACTTTTACTCAAGGTTAATTACTTAACCATATATAAATCATATCTTCAAAATCATAGATATTGGTTTATACTCACATGTCACTTAAATAACTCAAATGTGAAAATAACTAAATTTCACATTACACTTGATTGAGTACTTAAACTCAAAACATGCTTAACTTTTACCAACATCATATTCATGATTTATAAACTCATCTTAATTTTTTACTCAATCAAATACTTAATTCATCATACATCATATCTCCCAAATTTTAAATATTGGCTTATATTAAATTTTCACTTAATTAACTTGAAAGTGAAAATAAACTCAAGTCATACTTCCACTTTTTAATCATAACATTTAATCATGATATTAATATGTCATACTTAATACAATCTTTATGAGATTATATACTCAACATATTAAACTAAAACTTTGCCAAATTGCTCATCACTTGTATGAGAATTGATCATAATAATCTCACTTTAATAACTTGATCATATCATGAATATTCTTGCATATATACTCATCTTTACATATATGCCTTGTAATTATCATAAATCATTCATTTCTCATCTTCAAATCATGAAATTTAACAGTCATAATCTCAACTTATAATTAGACATGTCATAAAAATTTCATAATTTTAGCATGCATATACATCAAGCTATTAGAATTTAAAGTCATAGTGAACATAAAATTCATCTTGCATGTTCAACTTAAAAAATTCATAACTCAAGCTATACTTTGCCAAATCACTTAATTCATGTTCTCATGTACTCCTCTTTTACCTAATAATCATTCATTTAAATCATACTTTTCCAGCTTATTCATATCTTTATCAACATCTCATCAAATCAAGCACATATATCATATAATTGATCTTGGACAACTTTAACTCTTTGTATTCATAGAATCAATTATAAATTTAACTTCTAAATCATTATATACTTACTTATAAACATGTAAACTCATTATCAAAACATGAACTTAAGCATAAAACTTTAAGATAAGTAAATTACCTCCTTCTTGCTAGAATCGTAACTTGATTCTTCACTTCTAAATTCTTCACTTCTTCACAATTTCTATTACTTATCTCTCTTACACTCTTATATATCTTTTGGTACTTTTCTTTGGTGTGAGAACTCTGATTTTAGGCCTCTATTTATAGGCACAATTTGGCAAGACATCAAAATGGAGTGAAGAAATGAACAAAATAAACAATTTAAACTTATAAACTTAATTAATCATAAAGTATTTTATGATTAACTTGTATTCTTATCCAAACATAATTAATCATAAAAAATGGCCTCTAGTTATAGCCATGAATGAGCCTTTTGGTAGATAAAACTTATTCCACCAAGTTTAATAAAATTCTCACCAATTGTTGAAAAAAAAATGCTAACTTAAAGACTTAGCAAAACTTTGTTGTGATTTTCTCATCTCATTCTCACCAATTGATGACCAAAATTTCGTGCTAAATGTGATGTAATTGATTCCATATATTATTGAAAAAATATCACCATTCATCATATAAAAATCTTTGGAACAACATAATAAAAATAACAAAAATCATCTTTTTTTATTACTTATGCATTTTCTTTCAAAATGACTTATTTTTAAAACTCTTTTACTGAAAAGTAATGCTCATATATGGTCTTGTATCATGCTAATAAACCGAGAATAATACAATTTACGGAATTCAATTCGGACTTAAAACGAACGTTTACCGTAAAACTGAAAATTCTAAAATTTAAATTCTTTACTCACAGTTTTTCTTCAATTTAATGAACATATTGCTCCTTAGGATCTAATATAATTATCTTGAAATATTCTGCATTTACGGAACCACATTCGGACTTAAACCGAACGATTACCGTAAAACCGAAAATTCTAAAAATTTCGGTTTCTCTTAAAATAATTTAAATAGACTATAATGTCTAAATAAATTTTTTCACTTCTTTAAACATTTATCACTTAAATGTTCATGGATATTTAACCGCACTTCGAGACTTAACTTGTATCAACTTATGCTAAGGCTCAATATTATTATCTTATCTTGATGACTTAAACACTTAGAAAAATTCTAAGTATTTAGTACTAAAACTCGGCTATTTCTTAATTAATTTCAACTCATGACCGAACATACTTGGGTTCAGTTCACTACTTATCTTAAACGATTAATCAAAATATACTCAATTTCGATTATTCGTCATCTTATATTTATTAATCCTGCTTATAAATCCATTTATAAAAATAAACAGACTGGAATTAATTAATTACTGAACTGGCTCGATTACTGAATAATATTGAACCGAGAATACTTTCGACTTAAAGTCGAATTTTTAACTGAATAACTTAATAACTGGCTCCGAACTAGGAACGAGCATTATTAATAAAAGTAATTAGTTCATACTTAGAATAATTACTTTTATTAATTACTGAATGGGATATTACACAAAGTCTTCTACGACTGGTCGGCAGCGTGGACGAGCTCGACCATCGCCCGTGAAAGTGTCCCAGCCGCATGATGAATAAGTTGACTGGATGAGAGCTGGAAGTCGGGGTCAAGGCAACCAACAGGAGCTGGGCTGCCCGCATAACCTGCTCGAGCAACCCGAACTCGTTGGGCAAGTTAACTCCTTCGGCAGCCTGAAAGTCAAATAACCAGTCATCCGGGAACCCGGGAAGGTCCTTCGCAATTCGTGCCCGCTGTTCTGCGCCAACGGGAACGAAAGTATTCACCCAGTTTTAATGCACGTATGCCGAGCCCTCGTGGAGAAGGCCCGAACCTTTCCCCTTGGCAGCCTTCTTCTTCTTAAGGGGGGCCTGACCTCCGACCCCCTCAGCAGTGGCCTCCTTATCGCCCTACGCCTCCGGCCCTTCCTCTCGTGCCTGGTGCTTCATAATCTGAGACTCCACCCCTGCCTCTCGCTGGACGACTCTTCAGTCGGGTCGACCTTCATGACCCACAACCCTGCTACCACCGGCAGCATTGGCGGCAGGTGGCACGACACCCTCGACACCTGCCGATCCCGGGGCCTGGGCGCTTTTCACCGTCTCCATGGCCATCTTCATACGGACATACATTTTTTCGATCTAGCTTTGAGAGGATTTGGATTGGCGCGTCGGTACTTGTTAGCCTCTTTGATTGAGCTAAATTCGCGTTGGCAGAGTAGAGGATAATAAACTACAAAGTATACGAAACGAGTTAGAACGAGGTTATGTGACGAAATGAGTAAAATCCAATATAAAAGTCGAGCTGAGAAAATGAATACCTGGAGCAAACGACTTGTTGGGGATTTCAGGACACAAACCGTAGTCGAGCAGAATTTGCTCCTCGACGAGAGATCGATAGTGTTGATCTTCAAGTGGACGTCTCAACAAAGTGGCAATCTTGGCAGCAAGGTCGGCACTAAGGTTCACGCCAGGACTACGGACTAAAAATGTAAACACCAACCTGTGAGCACGAAAGAGAAAGCGAAATTAGTAGACAAAGAAGAAAAAACCTGAAAACTTGTGTCAGAAATGAAATGAGTCGGGGGATGCCGACCTGCTTCTTCGGTCCTCCATTCGCTGCCCACCCAAAACTGCTCGGGCATATAGCCGTGTAGGGTCTTGGAAAGATTAGGAAGTAATGTCTTATTGATCCTCGGGAGTACCGAGCTATAATAGTTACCGGTATCCCCGACCTTCTTGAAGGAGAACAAAGCCTTCACCTCGTCAGCATTAGGGTCAGACCAGCCCTAGCGACGGAACATCACGATCAAACTTATGAGCCGAGCAAACACGGTCGGCATCAGCTGGCTAATACCGATGTCGAACTCGCTAAGAATGTCGTTCAGCGCGCTGGGTAGCGAAAATCGGAGACCCAAGAGAATGCTGGAATCGTAAACCCCATAGAACCCGTCGGGGGACAATGGATCCGCTCCCCTGCATACGGCGTGAATATCCAAACTCCAAGGTCGAAGTTGGCCTTACCCTTCAACTGGACTAAGTCGGTATCTTCCATGACGGACGTCATAGCCCATGCCAACACCTCACTAGGTGTTGGCCATACTCGAAAAGGCCGGCACCAAAAACCCGGGGGGCAGCTGTCACGGCCTCCACCTCGGCATCGGTCGCCTTGTCGCCACGACCCATATGGACCCGCTCTCGTCCCTCGGTGTCACCTTGAAGGGACCCGTCCACGAGCCCTTAGTCAACGTCTGAGTCAGAGTTGAGAAAATCAACGTTAACATCTTCTTCATCGCCGGCTTCGACCGACTGGTTTAAATCGAGTTCGTCACCCCCGCGCAAGAGAGATGAGGGGATCTCTGGCCTCTCATCGCTGGAGGCTGCTTAGTCGCCTACGAATCTGGCCGGACCACGAAAATAGGCGTCGCCTCGAAGAGGGCGTTCGCTGCCGCCGTCGGTGAATATACCACCAGTTTACTGGTCCCGACCGTCGCGACATCGCCGGAGGAGCCAGTGCTCTCGCCGGAAGGACCGACACTGGTTATGGATCTCGAAGAGATAAACATGATCAACTAAAAAGTAAAAGAAAAAGGAATTTGGAAATGAAAATTACCTGAAAGAGCCTCGCCAGAAAACCTTAGGAAACTCGCTTGAAAATGCCTTATGCTCCAAATACTCATTTGCTGTAAATTGCAAAAAGAAAAACCATGTAAAGCACCTAAGGACCCATATATATAGATACAGTCGCCCAATAGAATCGCGACACGTGTTTGGCTTTTGAAATTCAAAATTTGAATAAGAGTAACTGTTGGAATCGAACAATTGTGATGCTTCAATTAAATGGGCAGGAGACGGCCGAGTGTCCACCATGTGGATGACCATCAAAGCGGCGCGCCTTTTCGAAACCGATAGTGAAGCGCTTCGGACACGCCGCATTAAATGGCCCGTCATTTAATCTTACGTCATCAACGCGTAATGGGCTCATCGATTTCATCCAAGTACAATAGAGATGCCAACCTCGTTATGGGAGGTCGAAAGTCCGATTAGCAAATTCATGTCGGGACGACCTCAATCTGTCTAACTCGGGTCAAATCTCGCAGAGACGACATCAGGAGGAATGCTAAAGGCTGCCCACCCGAACTCGGGGGCCTGTATGTTGATATCCGAGTTGTGCCGATAAAGGATCTCGGGTCCAAAGATGATGGACCAGAAGAATACGACCTGAAGACTCGGATCAGAGTCTGAGTGATTGCGAAGTGCCGAGCTGATTAAGATACAAAGTCAGCAAGAACGATGAACAGATCAACCCCTGAGGCCGGCATCTTGGGAAATTAGGCGACGATGCCGACCTCTCTCAACGCCGAGCAGAAAAAAGTGCTATCCGAGACCAAGAATGAAGTATGAATGAAAGTCCGACCTGAAGATCCCCAAAGGACGGCCTCAATAGGAATCTAGGGCCAAGAAATGATATAGTATTGCCACTTGTCAGCTAAGGATTGACGATGGGACGCGCCACCCTAGTCTATTACCCTAACTCGTCTAGCCTGGCAAAAAAGTCTGTCAGACTTAAATGCCCCACGTGTGCATTTAGTGTCTGACATGTAATCATTGAAGATACCTCAAATCGCATTTAACGTCTATCAGAGCGCGTCGACCTGTCTTTCAGAGCTACTGTGCAACGGGACAGGATGAACAGTGCATGAACAATGCCGAATTTAAGGATACTATAAACAGGCAACTCGTTTTATTTATTATGGGTTGTTGAATCTCTCACCAACTGCTTTCTCTGTCTACCATTACTCTATCAAATCTGTAACAAATTCCTGTGAATATTCCATGTATAGCAAAAGTGCCGACCTCAACATCAAAGGTCGACCTCGTAATTAAGTAATAAAATCTCATTTCCTTTTATACCGTCTTCAACCCTTATTTCTATCATCATTAAAATTTTTCATTTAAACATTGATATTTGCAAACAAGTTCGATACGATCGTGTACTTCATAAAAAAAAAAAAAATTAAGTTACAAAATGTGGTTCGTGAACAAACTCACTTTGGTTCGCTTAATAAACAAGCTCGATTAGTTGTTCAAGCTCATTTTATTTAAGAAACAAATGAGCTTAACTTGAGTTTTGACGAGCAGAACCGAGTTGTGTTTTCGAATGCTCAGCTTGAATTAAAATTTTTAGGGATGTTTCATAGTTTTTTAGAGGATTAATCCATATCCGTTCTTTTTTCTTATTGAATAGCTCATGTCTACTATCAGACTCATTTCAATTTAATATGTTTCTTTTAAAAAAAACTTGAGTGTATTGATATTATGCAACGTTCATGAATATTTCATGCAAATGTAATAGTTATAACTACATGCATAAATAAAAGACTTAATAAGTTTAAAACATCCATCATGAAAGTTTTAAAAAGTCACCAATAAGAAATCACTAAGGCTCCGTTTGTTTTGAGGGATTTGAAATCCCTTGATTTCAAAATTTTTGAAATATAAATTTTTAACATCCACACTCATTGAATGGATGTGTTGAAAATATTATAATTCAATTGTTTAGCTTGCTCCAATAGTGTTGAATCGCGGTGGCGATGAACCTAAATGATCGCGGACGGCGTGGTCGTCAACGGTGATAAACAGTGGATTTTAAATGACTAGGTTTGAGGAATCGTTTAAAATCCTTCAAAATATTGACTAAAAAATATCTAGTATGAATTTGAAATCCTCCAACTTCTATTACCATACCAACTTGCATGGGGATTTGAACTTGTAAATTTAAAATTTATAGATTTCAAATCACTCAATAAATCCTTCAATCCAAACGTAGCCTAAAAGCCTCTAAATGTCCACCAAAATCATGAAAGTTTTACGAAGTCCACCAAAATCACCAAATTTAAAATTTCTAAAAGTATTCAAGAATCCCAATAAGTCATTTCTCAATAGACTTACCTTCATAACAGCTTTGTTAGCTGGTATTCACCCCTTAACCGTTTGTTAGCTGGTATTCACCCCTTAAAATTCCGATTATGTTGATTCGGAATACAGACGGATTTTGTCCGTTCCAATCATCTGGGCTCACTCCATAATACCATTCACACACTTTTACATTTATTTCAAATAAATGGACCAAGTGAAGATGATAATCATTACCACAAATGGATGAGTGTTTAGAGAGATTGTCGTAATTAATTAATTTACCTGCAAATAGAGGCCGTTAGACGCACGGATTCGTATTGTGTCATAAGTATTGTTCTTTATTACAACAGTGAAGGTCTCGTTACGCCCTGCTTCAGTTGCTCCTGCAATTACAATTTTACCCTCACCTGAGCTAATCAATCCAATAAAGTTTTTGTTGGCCACTCTAAGGTTGAACGTCGTCTCATTAATTCTCCACAACTGTTACAAAATTTCATAATAAAGAAAAGAATAAATATAAAGACCAATCAACTGCATAATATTATTATTTTTTGTAAGGTTGAACCATTAATCACTAGTTTTGCAGAGCATCATTTATTTAGAGAACATCAATTTTCCTCCCCAAAACTATACATAGGATTCACTTTCTGTCCATTTGTCAATCACAAATTACTTTATACATAGATCATGATAGAGAAGGAGAAGGGACTTGAAGATTCTAAAGAAATTGCTACTTATTGTGTTGTGCAAAAGAACATACGAGAAGACTATTGTTGGGAATGTCGTTGAACAAATAAAGGGTCATCCAGCCTTCCACAACTAACCAAATTCACTGATTTGTACGGAGGGTTCTGTCCTTCACATTTACCAATCAACAACATCAGCAAAAGCCATAAACAGGAGCAATACCAAAACACTTGCTTCATTTTTTGCGATATCTTATATAGGGGAGCGCGAATAAGATTCCCAATTTCAACTGTGACCGAGTAAGTCTTTAAAGTCAACTTGAAGTCATTAAGTTTACTGCACACTCTACATGGAGGGACATCACTCTTAGGGGCCTTCTCAACAAGTATATCTTTAACTAGTTTGTTTTCGATTGTACACAACACAGCCGTGCCCAATTCAGATTTTAAAATTGCTTTGATTATGAAGTATGTGAATACTATATAAGTCAGTAATTGATTTGTGTAATTGAGAGAATAGAAAATGAATCATATATTCATATCTTGAAAAGACTATTAGTGCATGAAAAAGTTCCACTATAGTTAGCATAAAATCAACTTTAATTATTTTATTTGAAATATTATTTTAATATAAACTCAAAATCACATTAACAACTAATCATGCCCCATTTTACAAAATTAACTACAGTTAATAAAAAAAATCAAAACCAAATCAAAATTCATATTTAGTCACACTCTTAGCAACTCCAATCTACACCGATCTAATTTATAGTATATGTTATTAAAAAAAATAACTTCAATTATCCAGAGGATACTTTTTTTTTCTTTTTTTTTTTTNGCATATTTTTATAAATAGAACACATAATTACAATCGGAACCCAACCAGTAACAGGCAGAATAAGCAGCTACACAGCTGAAATCCTTGAAAGAACAACCCACAAGGCAGCCTAATCGAAACATGTACTACGTAAATCACAAACTCCCACCAGAAGAATGCAACTCCCAACAACATGACAACCCCAGGCCCTGCCCTGCAGTAGCACCGAATACGTAGCAAGAAACTCCAGACCGAAGTCGGCTAACCATTACCCACTCGAATACCACAGACCCTTCCAACAACACAAACAACTACACAAACTAAGACGAAAACTATTAAAAAGATCCCAATAAGATAATACCCGGGTGTCTGATCCCAACAAGATAATAAGTTGAAACTCGGGCGCACAGAGGCCAACGACGCAAACCAAAAACACAACCTAAACAACACAAACTAAACCAAAATAACCTAAACTACTCACAAACAAGCCCTTCCCACAGCAGAACCACCAATCTCCGCACGAGATACCAGCACAATCACGGACAAACCCCCCAAGAGACTGAACCTCGGATAGAGGATACTGAAGAACGAAAAAAATAAAAATAAAAAATAAAATTACACAAACAAAGAAACGCTACAAAGTACAAACCTTTGTTGTAGCTCTCGAACAAACCCTCTTTCAAATGTTTCACAATATCATCCCGTTTTCTATTGTTAACGTCCTGAGGGTGCCTACACCACTGCACAAGAAATTCCAAGCTACATAAGAGAAATCGAAAAACCTTAGCAGAATATAAAGAAATTTAAAAAATGATGACATTCATGATTTCTAGCACTTAATATGTGAAACAACCAAAAGAGGCGCAATGAAGTATAGAGAAAACATAAAATAGTAAAAGATCATTCAACAAAAATGGAATAGGATGGACACATTGCATTTGTCTAAATCGAAGAGGAGCCAGCCTGCACACAACAATTCCGATCATCTCACTTAAAAGCCATGGTAATTACATAAGTGATTTGAAAAGTTTAGTAAAGGTTAGTACCAAAAACAAAAGAAAAGATAAAGAAAACAAACAAACAAGCAAAAAAATAACTACTGCGCAACAATGAACCTTCATTTAAACAAGCGGCTATTTATCCCTAGGTCATAAAGTAAACAAATTTCTCCACAGAGAAGAATCTACTGCAGCCTTCTCCATGCTTTTCAATATTATTACATGTAGAATTTTAAGAAGCAATAGTTGGCATTGCAAACACTCAAATATGGAGGAAAAAAACGGCTTTCAACTAAGTATTAATCATTCAAATTGTTTTTATGGGGAAAATTTTTCTCATGATATTTTTTTTATGATTACATGCATGTTGAGTTCCCTCTTCACAGACTGTTGCAACCACCAATTCCCCGAAAAAGCACTGCAAAAAGCTCGGCAGCGGCGCGATTGTCACCCTAATTTGATGGGAGAAAAGAGATGAGTGCATATAAAAAAGGCAACCAAACTAAATGGCACAGTTGGATTGGATATTTTTCTAAAGAATAGAATCAAATCAATAAGTTATGATATCATCAAACTCAATCCATTTTTTGCAAGCAAACACTGCCTTAGTGTAAGGTACTTACGGTCACTCTAGCTTTATTGGGAAATGGGAAACGGCAAATGACTCTCAACTAATTAAAAAAATAAAAAAAAATAAAAAAAAATGACTCTCAACTAATTAATTGATATCAAATTAATGGAAAATGGCACATGATTCTTAACTAATTAATTGGTTACATTTCATACTGAAAATTCATAAAACAAATAACACAACACATAGTGTGCACTTAATTTGGATAGAATGTGGAATTGGCAGCTACAAATTCCAGCCCTTGAAAAGTGGCATAAAATTTGTGTGAAAGCTGTGTATGATCAGCATTAAAGTCTATTTATAATAACATTGCCCAACACCTACAACAAAGAACAACATTTCCTAGGGATGTCAGATATCAATGTGAAGGATAATTATAGTTATAGAGCAGTATGGACTCCGGACCTTGACTTCTGTGGTAGTAAGCGGTGGCAAATCTCAAATAGAGTGCAGTTTAATACAGTAATTGAAGATCTGCTCATATGATTGTAGAAAATCAATACCGAAAGTCATTAGAATTTACACTTGGGGTTTTCTCGGACGCAAAATCTATTACCAGCAAATGCAATGAATTATATGACTATTAAGCCCTCCATAACAGAACCCA
>BKCP01006072.1:2058334-2109633 GCA_008636005.1 Striga asiatica
TCTTGAAAAGATGAACCCCACTTTTTTTTCCTTGAAAATGAACTGAACCCCAAAACAACAACATTGTCAATCCTATTTACACTGCCGTCGTTTAAAATTATCATCTGACAAAAGGGACACTAAAAGCTCTCTCAACCTCTCTGCCCCCTCCGTAGTTCTAAGAATAACCATACTATTTCCCCCAAACACCCAGGCACCAACCTCCCGGCACGAGCATCCCGGGCCCACGGGACAATAATTCTCTATATATTTAAAAAAAATGGCAAAGGAACTATTATGTTTTACACAGTTGAACAGTTTTACTGCTTTATTACTTCTAAACACACAAGATGATTTTCACATGTGCTTAAAACAAATTACTTTGATCATAGGGTATCATCCACTGTTCCAGTGAGATAATCTCTGAGTAGTTTTAGAATATAACAAGTTCATCAAAAGTGAATTAAGTTATATCAATATCATTTACATCGTTATTTTATCACGACAGCTTATAACCTAGTGGTATTGTAGACCCTACTGCTGGGCAGAGGTTCGGGGTTCAAAACTCTTGGGTGCATGACTTGCATGAGTTATACACCAATTTTTAAGGTCATTTAGAAGAAAACAAAAAGATTTTCCAAGCTTCAAGCTTTGGGACAACTATGTTCCATTCTTTCGTTCAAACTTTCTTAGACTTTCATAACAGGCAGAAAAATAAATAAAAACCATTAAGAAACCAACCCTGAATGAGGATCAGTCAAAATCTTATCTGACCATTCATTACAATGATTTCCACCACAAGATCTCGCCTCCGTTTCTCTGATGAATTTGAAAACTGAACGAGATAAATATCCGGTTTTGTTTGTTAAGCTATGAACTTGAGTTAATAGTAAAAAGTATGAGACGAAAAAGATGTTAGACAAACAAAAAAATTAACATAGGGAAGGGAAGTATATTTCAGTAGAGAATATACATTCAAAATCAACAAAGAGATACAGAATACTGAAACAGATCATTTTCAGTCAAAACTTTAAGCCTACCAATATACTAGTTGTCCTAAAACATCCAAAAGAAACCCAGGAACAGAAAGCACTTGCCTTGCTTCAGCAAACTTCCACTCTCACATTCCAAGTAGTCTCATTCAGCAAACTTGGTCTTCAAGAGCAAATAATTGAAAGGCCGTCGGGCAGAGCAAAATTCTTTCTCAAAACATCGGATCGAGCCAAGGTACGCTCGAGGATGCCTGACCACCACTCATGGTCGAGCGGCAAGTCGGGGTCGCTGTGGAAGTTCTTAGGCATTTCGGGAAACCGTGTTCCATATGGCATCCAAATCGAGCTCCAAGAAATTGGAAGCTTCGAGAGCAGCGAGGTCGGTCCTCCCTTGCTCTCCAGCAGCCCTCTCCTGTTCCCAAGCAGCCCTCTCCTGTTCTCGAGCAGCCTTCTCCAGCTCGAGAGCAGCCTCCTTCGCCTCGAGCGCAGCCTCGAGGGCTTTGATTTTCGCCTCGTACTCCAATTGTCGCTGGGTAAGCTGGTTGACTCTGTCTTGCAGCAGACAAGCTTCTTTCTCGACTGAAGGGATCGATTGGCCCGCGCTGGACACGAGCTGATCGATCAGAGGAACCAACTCGACCAAAGCCTGTTTTCATCCCAAGGAAAAGGAATAAGTACGTAAAGAATAACAAAAACAATAAAATATAGGAGGACGAGGTAAAGCAGAGTGGAAAGTGTAAGGTTACCTGCGCCAACCATCTGACGAGGCGATGTCCCCGAGTCTTTAAATCCGAGTCATCTTGGAGGTCGGCAGCAGGGATCATGTCCTTGAAATAGGACAATATCTCCTCCTCGCTGGCCTTGGCAAACAATGCAAGAGGACGACGCTTCCCTTGAGCTACCTCGATCAGCTCGGGGTTGGGAGAATTTGAAAGCTCGATCACTGGTGCGGTCGAGTCTGCGGGGGGAGAGGATGGCTTCTGCTGCTCGACCACAGGATCGGTCGGTTGTTTTGGAGGAGATGAAGGGATGGCACGTTGCTCGATGAATGGAGAGGGGGGTCTTTGTTCCCCATGGTCGAGGGGCTGCTCCTGGGGAGGAGTAGAGAGCACCTCGAATTCCTGTTGGGAAGGAAGGGGGCTGTGAGGAGTGGTCGAGCTGGACGGTGGAGAAGTTGACTGTTGAGCGGATTTCTTCTTGAGAGGAACTCTCCTCTTGGGTAGGGAAATAGCAGGCATCTCTGCAATAAACCACAAGAAGGTTAGCATAGCAATAAATAATTTGTATACGAGCCACTGTTTTAAATAGCTCGCTATGTTAATTTTTTTTTCTGAAAAACGTGACGTAGCTTTATATATTTAGCGTTTTTCCAGAAAAGCTTACGCTAAATGCTGAAATAGCACGATATTTTACGCTATTTTGCGCTACTTTACACTATATTTCTGCAACGACATTTTTTAAACAATAAAATATATAAAAAAAAACTTGTATTTTTTAGGGGTTGGAGTTATATTTTTAAATGACAACAAAAAACTAAAAATTTTGATAATGATTTCAAATCATAAGTTTCAAAATGCAAAGTCCTAAGTTGAATAATGCAATATATATCGGTCCAGGTCTATTATACCATTATATTTGGGTATTTGACATAACATTTAAATTTAAGAATAAAAAGTTCAGATCTAGTGGTTAAAATTAAATTGTAATTAATAAATTAAAAAGACTACTTACTAAGTATATGTTTAAAATTATTATCGAGGGGCTGCTCTTGTGGAGGAGAAGAGAGCACCTCGAATTCCTGCTGGGAAGGAGGGGGGCTGTGAAGAGGAGTGGTTGAGCTGGACGGTCGAGAAGTTGACTGTTGAGCAGATTTCTTCTTTAGAGGAACTCTCCTCTTGGGTAGGGAAATAGCAGGCATCTCTGCAATAAACCACAAGAAAGTTATCCAGCAATGTTTCAGAACTCTCCACTTGATGTACTTATTTCACAAATTACACCATCAAGAAGGGAGTGTTGTTAAGTAATAAAAATCTTCATGGAATAATTCTGATTAAGAAAAATAATTAGATATTCACTATGTGCCAAACATCAGGTGAATTTCGGAAATTTATCCAGCATTGTGTCGTTGTTGTTGTTGTATTGTTTCAGGACCTATAAAGAGAATGGCAAAGATTCCTCCAGAGTGATTTTTCATTGATAAAACAAAAGGTACAAGGCAGAAGCAGATTTTAAGTGAACGGAAATCCAGATAGAATTCAAGTTTAACATTCTCCACTAATGAGCTATCAAACAGATCTGAAAACAAAATAAGCCATCTTTACCATAACATGTTTAACCCTATCGACATTGTAAACACCTTTAAAAGCCAAAGGAGCAGCGTCGGACATACCTTTTGCGCTCAAGTTCTTTGGATCTTGCTGCTTGAAGTAGAAACTCCGGTGGTCAAGAGACTTGAAATGGTTTTGTGAATATATTTCAGCCCATATTTTGTTGAAATCCAACCGGCACTTGGTCCATTCCTCCTGCTTCTGCTTAAGACGGACTAGGATAACTGGCAATGCCCGAGACGCATTTTTACACAAAATGTCCACCACATCAACACCATGGTAGCCATATAGGCGTGCAATGCATCTTAAGTTTAAAGCTGAAATTAAAAAAATAATAATAATAAGATGAAATAGAAAAAGTACTCCATTACAAGAGAAGTTGCATTACTTTTTGCAAGCAACATAAGAAATCAAGTATCTCTCACCATTAGTACTTATTTCACAATTCTAAACAAACCAACCTGAGAAATACTCCCCAACTTTTATAGGACCATCTGAACCAATCGTATTATTATTGGTACTGTTCAACAGCTCCTCTGCCCACTTGACAGTTGAACTGACAGTCTCCAACAGCATGTCTAGCTCAAATCTTATAGAAAATCAAATGCAGAAATATTTCTCCATTAGTAAAAGCCGAGGCATCAACTAGAGCAATCATAAATACGGCTACGTTATACTAAACCAAGGGTTCATTGCATTAGTTTACAATATGTGGTATAGAGCAGACTAGGATATATGAGGATAATTAATACACCAGCAACAATATGAAGTGGCAATAGGAGATGACGCGAAAATAATGCACGTAAGAGAATACAGCAAAGCCCATTAAGAAGATCTCATAAATTCCTATATCTTATAAGTTGGTTTTAGAGTTCAGAAGATCTTCAATCTTAAATTGAAAATATGTTATTTACTGCTTCGATAAAATGAGAAAATAGAAATTATAAGATGTAACAGCAGTTTGGTAATTAAGATTTATCAAAATTAAAGGAAATTGTCAAAGACCTTATTTTGGAAAATGACAAATGAGATCTCCACTTTCCTAAAAACACACACAATTTTAATATCTTCTTTGGGGGCTTATAAGATCTCATAAAGGATAAAATAAAGAAAAAGAAAGCCAAACACTTTCAGAGAATTTACGCTAATAAACATCCAATGATATGTTTCGGTCAAACACCTAAGCCCCTATCATAGTCAATCATACAATCTACACATAAGGAAAAAGGATCTCAAAACTGGAAAACGTACAAGTTGTATACCTATCATCTTCACATCTAAACAAGCTTTCTTCATACTGGTTTCTCCGCATGTGTTTAAAAGCGTAATCCTCACTGCCAGATGACACCCAATGATCATTTAGAACTTTGGCGTCAAGGTCTGACTTCTGGCTAGCTGTAGGTATCGGGTACTGCAAAAGGTCACAAAGATCGGTTCAATAAGAAGAGATCACACATGCAGTAAACAGGGATTTCCTAAGTATTCACACAAATGCTTACCTCTTTAGGAAGTAGCCGATAACTGGGAGTGCAACGTTGACAATTTGAAAGGTCGAGCTCTTGAATAGACTTTTCCCAATATTTTAAATTGTATCGTTCCTTATCTTTTCCTCCTTGTGCTGAGGTGTCAGGCAAAAATCTAGTGAACTCATCAAGAAGATCTGAATGGTCTTCAGAAAGTGTCGCAACCTGCAAGATAGAATACACAAAGACCCTATATTTAAGAAGGAACTACTTAGTGAAGTGGGAGATTGATATAGAAACACATGCAGACCTCTTGGTAAATAATCATCTTCCGAAATTATAAATGCACCAAACCATTTAAGTGATCTTCGTAATTTTGGAAGATAATTAGTTTTCTTTTTTTTTTTCCCCTTTTTACTTAAGACTGGACTTTTAAGGGCATTTTTTCGATAAAGCCTCCAAACTCACCTTGATCTTGTTGACAAAACTAATTGCCTCTTCAAACTCAACCGTCCTTTCCGGCGGAGCCTCATCCTCATCAGTGAGGGTAATTTCATACCCCTTAGGTAAAAATGTGTTGAACCCCAGAATTAAATTAGGATGACCTTTAAATAACTCTTTCACTCTACCTATGACGCAAGCAGCAGTATCGATCCTGCCCAAACAAGAAAAGGAATAAATGAAGGTTTAATGATAAGATTCCAATCGAATCCCAACACACGTAACAAACTTATTCTACTGAGAGATGCATGTTCTCTTACCTTTGTGCCTTAATATCTTCCATTACATCAAGGAACTTATCATACTTTTCTCGTTGATCTTGAAACATGTCCTTGACCTCTTTCAAATAAGTCAATGCATCATTAGTGCTGAGTTTTTGTGTACTTGCAGCAGCAACACTTGTACCACCACCTCCATTATCTACAGCACCGCCATTAACACTGCTGCCGCCACCTACTCCACCAGTGCAGCCGCTGCTGCCCACGGTAGGGTTTGGCGGGGCATGCCTGAGAACATAAATGGAAAAAATATGAAGAATCAAATTTATGATCTATATCTACCACAGAACAGCTCAAAGTTACTTAGAGAAGAGCCGCAGTTACGATATATGTAAATCAGCTGCTGAGACAGCAACTGTGATCTTTAGTTTAGTTTCTTTCTCTTGTTCTTCAAGATGTATGTTTTTGTTCCGTTTTGTGAAAATCACATTTACTTACCTCTTAGGTTTATCAATAAAGGCCATTCCTTTTTAGCAACGATCTTTTAATATAGGGTTTCTAGCAAAGATCATTCAGCTGTAACGAGCATTCAGCAAACTGGGATGGTCCATTATAGATAATCTTGATTACGCAGTCAAAATAAAATCATATAAGAAACAAAGAAAATACAAAAAGCGAATAAGACATAAGCACGGCCCATTTTAAAGATCTAGTTTTCTTGTAAATACTGCGCACAACAATCACAGAAATTATAACTATAGCATGTTAATCTTCTAACCTAGTTCCTCGTCCTATCTGCAGAAATTCTCAAAACTGCAACTTTAGGTGAAGACCCAAATTGAGTCCAGATACAAAGCAACAATCGGTGCTGAAAACAATTCTCGATCAGATAATTACCATTGAATCCTGTTAATTACGCTTCACCCATATCACATCAAAACCACACTCTTTAAACCTCAAAAAACAAAAAAAAAATCAAAAGAAACAAATGGAAGTAAGCTGGTAGTAGAAATGCTTCAGAGCAGCCTGAAGTCCCAAGTCCAGAATCAATTGGGAGCCAAATGGTGGAGTGTGTAAACACTCATCAGGAAATATCTCCTACACTTTTATCTCTTATACCAGAAAATGCAAGTCTCTGCATCTTGGAATCTCAACAACAGAATCTCCATAAGGAGTCTGAAACACTAGTGGGGTGTGAAACTATGGACACAGGAGAACTCCAAGAGCACCATCTGGTTGGAAGTGATTGTAACCTCTCTCCACTGAAGAACAACGACGAATTAACCCCCAAAGAGGAATTCTGGTACCCTAATCTCGCTCTCCCAAAGAGAATTTTACCCCCCTTCATGAGGAATTTCAACATAATATTTTTAATTCTCGATGCATAGGGAGTAGCAAATAGACAAGGAATTTGAAAAAAAATAAAAATAAAAGAGAGACTCACGATTCAACACGAGATGCCGGACTAAATGGCCGCTTATATTGAGGGTTCACATACACATCGTCTCGCAAACGCTTCATCCCTCTGCAAAACACACCAACTTCACGTAGAAAACCGGAGCCGGAGAAGAAAACATTATCCCTCTGCAAAACACACCAACTTCACGTAGAAAACCGGAGCCGGAGAAGAAAACATTAGGAAAAAAAATCTATTTATGAAATAAATACTGACCTGTGAAGTGTGAAGTTTCAGGGAAAGGGAAAAAAGCCAACAGATCTATTCTAAACAGCCGAAAGACGGAGCATACAGTTCAAAATTATCACTGCAAATTTATTTTCTACAAAGCCAAAGTCTATAGAACAAAATGGAGGAGGGAACGAAGAGGTAAAGGCGAGAATTATGTGATGTTTTATTATTGCGATATACATACATTACAACGAGAGTTATTTGTCACTAGCTTAATTTGTCACTCTAGCTTAATTTTAATTTTAATTTTAATTTTGAGTTTTTTTGAAGTTATATATTGAATGATTGTATGTACTATGTATGCATAATGTGCATTAATTTTATATTGACAATTTATACTTCCTCCTATTTTTATTATTTGTCACTTTAGGTTAATTAATCATTGGTTAAATAAATATCGTTTTGTCTAATTTGTTCATATTTTTCCATTTTTAATCATCCATCTAAGAGCATCTCCAGTGTTTGATGATGTTGTAGAAAAAAACATGTCACGTGATAAAAAATTAACTATCAATCCGCATTTTGCCTTCCAATAGTAAAATAAAAGATAAATGTTGTGTTGAGTTAGCAATAATTATTTTCTACATCCTTCTCCACTGGATGACTCAGCAAATTTGGGGAGAAAGACAAAACGAAATTCTCACGACCAAAATATGGTGGGAAAAATTGGCGGGTACCCAAATTTTTCCAATCGTGAAACTGGAAAAGATTCTAACATTTTCTTCTTGTACATCAGAACCAACAATTACTTTGTCGAAAAATTACAATTCTCAAGTCAACAAAAAGCTTCTGGTACTTGATTCTTTTTCTTTTCTTCATTGTGTATGCGGCCAGGTCGCTCTGTGATCCTTTGAATCGAAAAAGTGGCATTGCTTTCTTTTCCTATTCGGTAGATGAATTTTGATATTTTGGGTTGTAGTCAGGATGTTTGTAGAAGATTCTTCTCCATGGAAACCCCTTTTTCCCTGTTTCATTTCAATTTCTACATAAAAAGGTTCTTGTTTAATTTTTTTTTTCTATTTTTGTTCATTTTATGTAAATTTCTCTAGTTTAGTCAATTTCTTTATGGCAAAAATTGGTGATGCAAATTGTAATGACTCTGAATTCAGTTAGGGGGTGGTCTCTTTGTTTCTCTATACAGTTTTGGGTGTAGTTTGTGTTTGCTTTGGGAAGTTATGTCAATAAGGATTCAATTTTCATTCAAGTTTTCTTGGCTTTTTGTGAGATTCTAAGGAGCCTATTCTGATATCTGGACATCTAGGGAGAGTTTTTTTCTTCAGAAGGAACAAAAATGGCTAAAAGAATGAGACCCATTGATCCATTTCAATTTTTCATAGTTTTAATCTTAAGGATAAAGGTAGGTAGCTGTAGAAGAAAATGAAACAAAAAAGTTTAATGTGAGGTGAAAATGAGATGAATGGGGCCATACACAATAGATTAGAAGCTACAAAAATAGAAAATCTTGCTACAAAGAAAATGAGTTGGTTTTAATCATTGTCTTCTGCAGCATGGAGTAACCAATAGAAAATGATGCAAGCTTTTTTCTCTCATCCTACCTTTTGCCCATGTAATATAAATAAAAATAGAAAATTTAAAAAAAGAAAAAAAAAAAAAACTAATATCTGGTTATGGGATTAAAAAGGTGATTTTTAGCAAAGCACTCCAGACCTTATTTCTTGCTCTGTATAGCGTGTTTAGCTGATGTATCGGTCATATTCTTGCTATTTTTAACCATTATTTTGAATCAAAATTGTGATAACTAGACTTAAATGCAGTCTTGATAACTTGATGTTGTTTGTGCTGGACCATAGTAAAACAATCCAATTATTGTAGTAACTGTGATGGTGTGGATAAAATCTTTCCTCATTAATATTGTTTTGTTCAACTTTTTTGAAATTCTTCTTGTTTATAAAGATAGTCAAAGATCCAAAAGACTTCAATATCATGTCAAATTCGGATCAGCGCTCTAATTATGACTTGGCATCTCAATTTCCAAATCCACATGTTCATCAGAACTCCAAATCTCATCCTCCTGGTTTTCATTGGAATTCAAGTGGATTACATCCTTCTCATCTTGACCTACAATATGGAGCCACTTCTACGTTTCAAAGCCTGCTGAATGCTCCAATGGTAATCAATCAAAGTGGTGTTAGCAATGCTCATTTTCCTATCTACACACCAATGACCAATTTTTAGACTCCTGGTAACAATTCTTTGGGTAGTAATCGAATTCAGGTTAGCACTCCAATGGTTCATCTCAAATTGGTGGTAACACCACGGGCATGAACAATCAGAATGAAGTAACACCAAAAGGATTAAAAAAGAGAGTTAAAGATGTCCGAACATCAAGTGGCAAAAAGGATTGGGGTGTAGAAGAAGAAATAGCTTTGACGAACGCATGGTTGAATGTGTCTTTGGACCCTATTGTTGGTAACAATAAAAAAGCTACTGCCATGTAGATCCATATTCATCAAGTATGGAAGGAAAACATGGGGCCTGAGTGCAAATATCTTAGATCGTCTAATAGTTTACAATGTCATTGGTCCATAATACATGCAACGGTAAACAACTTTGTAGGACATTATTCTAAACTAGAGAGGCATCCTCAGAGTGGTACAAACTCAAAAGACTTGGTAGGTATATTATGTTACGTTAAATATTTTCATCCCAAAATAATTTTCTTGTTATCTATCTAACTACTTACCCCATATCAATCAACGGCATAATATAAACATATGATAAACAAAATGCTACTTATTGTGTTGTGCAAAAGAACATACGAGAAGACTATTGTTGGGAATGTCATTGAACAAATAAGGGGTCATACAACCTTCCACAACTAACCAACCCCCCAAAATCACTGATTTGTACGGAGGGTTCTGTCCCTCACATTTACCAATCAACAACATCAGCAAAAGCCATGAACAGGAGTAACACCAAAACACTTGCTTCATCATGCTTAACTTAAAAATTAAAATGGCTTTTGAATTAGAACTACAGTTTTTGCGACACCTTATATAGGGGAGCGCGAATAAGACTCCCATTTTCACCTGCAGCTGAGTAAGTTTTAAAGTCAACTTGAAGTCATTAAGTAATGAACTTTGAAGAACACAGAGAAAAGGAAGAACATCGAGAGAAAAGAAAAATAAGGCGATGAATATTGAAATGAGACAAATTACTGTACAATGGTGTTGGTGTTACATATTTATACTTAGGGTTTGAGAGAGAAATGCTAAATAGTAAATGACAACTTTAACCTAACTATAGCTCTATTAACTCAAGCCTTAATACAAATAGTCTAATATACTAATACCCCCCCGCAAGATTTGCATGGATGTTATTCATGTGAATCTTGGAGAGAAAATGGAAATATGTAGACTTTGGTAAAGGCTTGGTGAATAGGTCTGCAATCTGATAAGCAGTGAGATGTAGTGAAGTTTGATGAGCCCTTTTAGCAATCTTTTCCCTTATTAAGTGACAATCAGTTTGTATGTGTTTGGTTCTTTCATGGAACACTGGGTTGTAGCAATGGCCATGGCAGATTGACTATCTGAAAATAAAGAAACTGGAGAGGAATATGAGATATTGAAGTCATCAAGTAAGTAAATAAGTCATTGAATCTCATATGAAGTTATTGCTAAAGCCCTGTACTCAGCCTCGACTGAGGACCGGCTTATAGTATTTTGCTTTTTGGGTTTCCAAGAAATTATGGAATTCCCTAAAAAAAACAGAATAGCTTGTAATACTTTTTCTTGTGTCTGGGCAGCTAGCCCAGTCACTGTCACAATAGACATTCAATTGTAAAGGAGAGGTGCGAGAGAAGAAGATACCTTTGCCCACTGTGCCTTTGATATATCTCAATATTCTGTGTGCAACAGACAAGTGTATTTTTGTGGGTTTTGCCAAAAACTGGCTAAGAATTTGAACACTATAAGATAAATCAGGTCTGGAAATAGTGAGATATAGTAACTTACCTATGAGTCTCTTGTATTCTGTAATATCAGTAAGATCACAATTATCAGTGGCAACAGTAAGTTTTAAAGAAGCAGCCATAGGAGTAGAGACAGGTTTTGAATCCAAAAAACCAGTTTCAGAGAGTATATCCAAAGCATATTTCCTTTAACACATATTTATACCTTGTTCAGAATGTGCAAATTTCAAACCTAAATATATATGAGTTTACCCAAGTCTTTAATAGTAAAACAAGAGTGCAAATGTTGTTTTATGGCAGTTAAATCATCAAGGTTGTTACCAGCAAGAATTACATCATCCACATATACAAGTAAAGCCATAAAAGAGGAAGTCTCAGCATTAAACAATGTAAACATAGAGCAATCAGCTGTAGACTGTTTGAAACCATAAGATAATAAACAAGATGTGAGTTTATGAAACCATTGCCTAGATGCCTGTTTAAGGCCATAAAGGCTTTTAATAAGCTTAAAAATTCTGTTATCAGTAGGAGAACAATAACCTGGTGGGGGTTTCATATACACTTTATCATCTAGGTCACCATGCAAGAATGCATTGTTGACATCTAGTTGATGAAAGATGTCAGTTTTTTATAGATGTTAAGGCTATGAGGAACCTAACTGTGGTTATTTTAGCCACAGGTGAGAAAGTTTCAAAATAATCAACTCCTTCCTCCTAACCTAGCTTTGTATCTTTCTATTGTCCCATTAGAATTGTACTTTATTTTATAGACCCACTTACATCCTATGCAATGTTTCCCTTTAGGCAACTCAGTTAAGACCCAAGTGTTTGTTTTTTCTAAAGCATCTACCTCTTTTTTCATAGCAGATTGCCATAAGGGATCTTTTGCAGCCTGAGTGTAAGTTTTGGGTTCATTATTTGTAGAAATTGATGCAGTATAGCAAGTATGGGTGTCAGATAAATGAGCAACTTATATGTAAGATGACATGGGATATTTTGAATGTTTTCCAGATGTGTTGAAAGATGTGTTAGATGAGGATGAGTTAGGTAAAGAATGTTTGTATATATTTAAGTAGGCAAGTGGTTTGGAAACTCTGGTTGATTTTCTGACAGGTTGTGTTGTTGTCTCTGGTGAAGTGTGGTTGGGCAGTTCAGTCTGGGATTGAAGTTCAGGTGTGGATGGAGTGAAAAAGGAACACATCCTCATAAAATTGAACATTTCTGGAAATGAATGTTTTCTTAGTATCAAGGTTGTAAAGTTTATAACCTTTACAACCTAGGGGATACCCAAGAAATATGCATTTAGTAGCCCTTGGATCAAATTTAGATCTGTTAGTTATAAGTGTAGATGCATATGCCAGACAACCAATCACTCTAAAATGATCATATGTGGGGGTTTTATTGTGAAGAACTTCAAAAGGTGATTTGTTTTGCAAAACTTGCGTAGGAATTCTGTTTATGATATGGGCAGCTGCAAGGATGCAATCAATCCAGAATGTAAGAGGTAAGTGAACATGGAAAAGTAATGCCCTAGCAACTTGAAGTAAGGTTGATACTTCCTTTCTACCCTACCATTTTGTTGAGGAGTTTCTACACAAGATGTTTGGTGCAAAATCCCATGATTTGTATAAAAATCAGATAAAATGAATTCTGTGCCATTATCAGATCTTATGAGTAGTGACCATGTTTGAAAAATGTATGAGACTTTGTTTTGTATCTGATTTGACACTTAAAAGATAAATCCAAGTCACTCTGGTGTGATCATCAACAATTGTTAAAAAATATTTAAATCCTTCATGGGAAGTAACAGAAAATGGGCCCCATAAATCACAATGAATTAGATCAAAAGATTCAGAAGCAATAGAATGACTGATTGGAAATGAAAGCTTTCTTTGTCTAGTAAAATGACACACATCACATGGATTAGAATGCATGTCAGTGCAAGATGAAGAAGTAATATGCAATTGATTCAACTTTGAGTAAGATAAGTGTCCCAATCTGAAATGCCATGTATCATTATTGACAGAAGCAGAACATACAGTCTCAGTCTCATGATTTACAGGTAAAGGATAGTTTACAAGTAAATTGCATTTGTTAGAATCAGACATATCAAAGTAATAGAGGCCCTCTTTGAGGTCAGCAGAACCAATCTGATTCTGTGTTAGCATGTCCTGTACAACACAATGGTTTGACAGAAATTGAACAATGCAATTGATAGAAGAAACCAATTTAGAGACAGAAATCATATTAAAACTGAAGCTAGGCACATACAGAGCATCATGAAGGGTGATAGATGCAGTCGATTGAACATCTCCTCTATAACATGCTTGTGTAAATTGTCCATTTGGCAAATTTATGTTTATTAAAACAGCTTTTGGAGTTGCATAAAAAAATGAAAGGTCACATATCATATGATCTGTGGCCCCTGTATCAATAATCCAAGTATCTTTAGACATTTTACTAGTTACCATGCATATAGAGGGATTAGAGATACCTGTTGCATTTTGAATAGCAGTAGCCACAACAGGAAATGACTGGTTGTTTGTTCTGTTCTTGTGACTTTTTGAAGGCTACAAACTCATGAAACAAATCATCAGTAATGGAATGTGATGAGTTAGTTGGGGGTGCATTTGGTTCAGTTTGAGTGAAGTAGGCTGAGGGTTTAGGTGCAAAAGTTTCAGTTTGAGTGAAGTAGGCTGAGGGTTTTGGTGTGGATCTAGGTCCTTTGGGTCCAATCCATTTGGATGGATAACCAACAATTTGAAAGCATTTATCAGCTGTATGACCATTATACCCACAATGAGTGCATTTGAGTTTTTTTCTGTCTTTGAAATGCAGCTTGTGGGTGTTTGGTTGAGGTTGGAATGTTTTGGCAGCCATAGCAACATGATCAATGAATTGAGGCTTATTGTTAAGGATCTTTGTGTTTCCTCTTGAAGAAGTCGGAAATACACTTTGGAGAGTGATGGTAAATGTGTAGAAAGGAGAAAATGGCTGCGAAGTGGAGTGTAAGAATCATTTAACCCAACCAAAAACTTCATCACACAATCATTGTTCTGAGACTTTGCCATAGCCTCAAAAATATTACAGGTACATGAAGTAAAAGCACCACAACTACACTTGACAATAGGTCTGTAGGTGACATACTCGTCCCACAATGATTTAAAAATATTATAATATTGAGTAACAGATTGTGGACCCTGAGCAATGGTACTAAGGGATTTTTCAAGATGAAAAACCCTAGGACCGCTGCTAAGGACATAACGAGTTTGCAATTCAATCCAAACATCAGGAGCAGTAGTGAAAAATAATAATGATTGGCGTATATCCTTACAAACATAATTGAGAAGCCAGGAGAGTACCAAATTGTTAGCGCGTAACCAGGACATATAGAGAATTGGATTACCAGACGCCGATGGTCCAGGTAGAGAACCGTCAACAAATCCGAGTTTGTTCTTGACGCTGAGTGCCATGAGGACGGCGCGAGACCACGAGACGTAGTTCTCCCCGTGGAAAGACTCTGCAACGACTAGGGCACCAGGATTATCGCTCGCGTGCAAGTAGTAAGCAGAAGTGGGATCATCAGAAGGATTGACCGTCGTCGTCGTCGTAATCAGTGTTGCCATTGAGAAAAATCACAGATCGACTATAGAAATAACAGAGATCGAGTAGATCTAACAAATCGAAGAACTAGGGTTTCGCTTTTAGAACAACGAATAGATCGAAGAAGAAAGAAAAAAGAAAACAGATCGAGTAAGAATCAGTAGAGATTCAGCGGAATAAGATCAAAGAAACACATGATCGGCGAGAATTGGCCGGCGAATGATACCATAATGAACTCTGAAGAACACAGAGAAAAGGAAGAACATCGAGAGAAAAGAAAAAAGGCGATGAATATTGAAATGAGAAAAATTACTGTACAATGGTGTTGGTGTTACATATTTATACTTAAGGTTTGAGAGAGGAATGCTAAATAGTAAATGACAACTTTAACCTAATTACAGCTCTATTAACTTAAGCCTTAATACAAATAGTGTAATATACTAATATTAAGTCTACTGCACACTCTACCTGGAGGGACATCACACTCTTAGGGGCCTTCTCAACAACTATATCTTCAATATTGTAATAAATTGCATGTTAAACTGGATTAACATTGTAATGGATAGATCAGATTCACATGTTCATTCAAGATTTTGAATTTAATTTCTGTTGAGCTAGTCGTGTTACGCCGGTGAGTTAATAAATAACCTACTTACTTGCCCTGCCCACCAATCCTTTATGTTACTGTTGCAAGGTCCACACTGAAAAGCCGATACATGAATGATAAATGATAAATTGCTGCTAAACTAACCGGGATCCAGAGCTCCAATCCGTCAAACACACTAACCTATAAAATTCATTTAATTGGAAACTACAAACAATACTCTACTTTGCAAAATAACCATTTTTTAATAGGTAAGAGAACTACATAACATCAAGAAAGTATTTTTATGGCTAAAGCATGTCCAGTGTTGAGCTGTTTATGCCTTATTTATGGCCATGCGCACCTACACAGTCTGCAGCTCGAACCATAGTCAAAGGAAAAGCCATTTGCTAAAAAGTTCCATTAAAATAAAAAAGTAAACAAAAATGATCAGATGATGAAAAATTTTAAATTGATGGTCAGATTTCCCAGATTGTCTTAAGACAACAAAAGGTACACCGAAGCAAGGAATCCCATTTACTCAATCTTCCTAACAACTGATCGGCCGACACCAAATTCTCCGCTTCTGAACCATGCAACAAATCGAAAACAACACAACAGCTGAGGAACTACAAAAACATTGAAATTACAAAACATGACTACTAAGCCTCAGAAGTACCTTGCAACAACTCTTGTCACATTATGCTGCTGTACATGTACTGCAAGTCTGTAACTTGACCCCCAGCCCACCTCCAACTCATAGCTACAAAAACTACCCTTGAAAATTCACTTATTACAATATAACCCAGCCACCTTCCAAAATTATAACCCCATAAATCTACAAAATCTGTGAAACACGTTCATATTCCAGGACATGTAGGAATTTAGGAAAGATATTCCTGTTTTCAAGTTTCATTTTTTCTTTTCTACATGATCTACACACAGGCGTCGTTTTTTTTTCATCTTCTCTCTTTTTTTTTGTTCTTGAAAAGATGAACACCCAAAACAACAACATCGTCAGTCCTATTTACACTGCCGTCGTCTAAAATTATCATCTGACAAAAGGGACACTAAAAGCTCTCTCAACCTCTCTGCCCCTTCCGTAGGTCTAAGAATAACCGTATTATTCCCCACAAGTGAACATGGATTAGACCCATTTTCCCGAACACCCAAACACCAACCTCCCGGCACAAGCTTCCCTGGCCCACGGGACAATAATTCTCTATCTATTCGGTCGAGCACCAAATCATGACGGTGAAATTTCCTCGCAAAGGGTTGGTTGCTTTTGACCATCCTCTTCATATCGTTGAGGGTAAGATAGTGAGGGTGCTGCTTTGGAGGGTTGTCCCACGATATGAAGTGAAGGTCACTGTTGACGGTTGTGTTGAGAAAGTCCCTGGAATTACAAATTACGGTGTGGAAATAGCCTTCCGGGGAAGATAGGAAGTTGGCATAGTACATGAGAACTGTACGTGGTAGGCTGTCCCACCCCCTTATGCAGTAGTCAATGAAAGGCCGAGAGAGCGCCATCCATGCAGATCCTGTGAGGAGGGAAGTTGAGATTAATGCAGATAAATTTGTGTGTACTGAAAACGAGAAACAATTTTTTATTTTTTTTTACACAGTTGAACAATTTTATTGCTTTATTACTTCTAAATACACAAGATGATATTTTTACATATGCTTAAAACAAATTACTTTGATCATAGGGTATCATCCACTGTTCCAATGTGAGATAATCTCGAGTAGTTTTAGAATATAACAAGTTCATCAAAAGAGAATTACATTATATCACGACAGCTTAGCCTAGTGGTATTGTAGACCCTACTGCTGGGCAGAGGTTCGGGGTTCAAAACTCTTGGGTGCATGACTTGTATGAGTTATACACCAATTTTTAAGGCCATTTAGAAGAAAACAAAAAGATTCGCCAAGCTTCAAGCTTCACTAATGATTTTCAACAGGACACGATTTATTTGTTACTGATTAAATAATGGGACAACTATGTTCCATTCTTTCGTTCAAACTTTCTTAGACATTCATAACATGCAGAAAAATAAATAAAAACCATTAAGAAACCAACCCNATCATTATAAAACAACCCTGAATTAGGATCAGTCAAAAGCTTCTCTGACCATTCATTACAATTCCACCACAATATCTCGCCTCCATTTCTCTGATGAACTTGAAAACTGAACGAGATAAATATCTGGTTTTGTTTATTAAGCTATGAACTTGAGTTAATAGTAAAAAGTATGAGACGAAAAAGATGTTAGACAAACAAAAAAATTAACATGAAAAAGGGAAGTAAATTCAGTAGAGAATATACATTCAAAATCAACAAAGAGATACAGAATACTAAAACAGGTCATTTTCAGTCAAAATTTTAAGCCTAACCAATATACTAGTTGTCCTAAAAGGTCCAAAAGAAACCCAGGAACAGAAAGCACTTCCCTTGCTTCAGCAAACTTCCACTCTCACATTCCAAGCAGTCTCATTTTGTTAGATTCTCTAAATGGAAAGGAAAAACAACTTGGTCTTGTAGAGCAAAATATGAAACATCATATGAACTAAAAACTCAAGTTATAGCCATCTGGAACAAATTGAAGGGGACAAGTGGAAAATAGAGAACACCTTATGGGTTTTTATTGCAGGATAGAGCCCCATGAGCATTCTCAAATTTTTATTTATGGTGTTACATAGCATGAAACAGTTCAAAACTTCTTCTATCAGAATGGCTTGGAAAGAAAAGTACTGACTGATCAATTCAGTCAAAAATACTTCCGAATCATCTCAACAAGATGATAACCAAGGATATATAATCATTCACTCACCTCCCTTATAATATAAACAGGACTCAAGTTCGTAAAATAAAAATATTGACCCAAAACCTCACCTGTAAAAAGTTTAAATGCAGTCGGCACACTTCTTCGCTGTGTAATCCAAAAAACATCAGCTTTTTGTGTCATGTACAACCCTGGGTCAACAATAACTGGTTTTGCCCTCTGGAACCTAAACAAAAACAATGCAAACCATAAAAGTTTTACTACGTCCTCAATGACAATCAGGAAGCCATTGTCTGGAAGCATTTAAAACATGTTTCCAGGAATAAGTAAATATGACTTACTCTTTCCAGCCAATGTTACTAGTATGGTCAATGAAATTCAGATCCCTTGGCAAGTCTGAAAATGCGTGCAATAGATCTAAATCACCGTCATGAAAACACAAAATCAGTATTAAGGATAAATTCTCCCAAAAAATCAATTTCAAGCACACAAAAAAGCCCAAAAAAAATAAATAAATAAATAAACAAATCAAAATCAAACGATTACCATCTTGAGTAACCAGTGGATAATCAGATGCACTGAGATTAATAAACCAATCCCAATCCCCAAATTCCTTCAGCAAAATCGCCGCAGCGTGCAGCGTGTTCGCCACCATCGTCGGCCCCCGGTAGGTGACCAAATTGGCCTTGGAGATCATCCGCACATTTCTGAATCTGAGAAAAACGGGGTGGGTATTTACGTAATTATACAGATCGAGGCGCTCATCGGCGGAGGAATCCGCATCGAGGTGTACGACGTAGCGGTTTCTGGGATGGTAGACGGCCTCAAGCGTGCGGCGGAGCATGGTACCGTCCCCGGAGGACCCGGAGATTGAGTAGGCGAAGCGAGGCGGACGGGGGAGGGCAGAGACAGGTATGGGCCGGAGCTTCGACTCGACGAAGACGGCGGCGGCGGCCGCCGAACGTGAGTAGTAGCGGAGGAGGGGGACGAGCGGCGTGCCGTCAGGGGAGGTTAAGCTGGTGAGGAAGACGATAAAGAGTGCGAAAACGGAGCCGATTGCGAGTGGGAATATCCATTTTCTCTCCATTGCATGTGGGTGCTTCAGATGCAGATAGTATTTCTTCAGTTTCTTCATTTCTGACAAAAAAAAATTCTGAAAAATGCAGAAATTTGAAAATTGAGATTGTTGGGAGTTGGTTGATTTTGATTTTTGATCCTGGGCATCTCCTTCTTTCTCTCTATCTATATGGTGCTCAGAAGATTATGTTGGTTTAAGCATTCACATCTTTTAGACGTTGAGGGCTGACAATATTTTAAGTTTTCAATATTTTGCATAATGATATCCATTTTTTATTTATTTATGAATTAATTGTGTAGTTCAGGTTCTGATTAGGTATTTGAACACGGCTTATACCGAAAAAAAAAAAATCTCCATCAAATGATGTGAATATTATTAGTAGCAGAAATATAGGGAAATAAAGGTTCCTCTTTGTGAAATATGAGTATTGTTATATGCCATTTGGACTTGGAGGATTGATAATGATTGTATAGCTCATGTTTCAAGTCAATCAGTGGAGGATACGGTTAGTGATCACAAAAGCATTCATTAGAGAAGGACATTATATTTCAAAATCCCAAAAACAGATTAGGAGATTATGAACTTAGATAAAATGTATAGTTGTAATTTTATTACAATTTTCAAAATAGTATAAGTAGTTATTTTTTTTTTTTTAAAAAAAAAATTAGTGCGTGGCCCGTGCGATGTACGGAAAAACAATATTACGATTGTATTATAAATTTAATATATAAATAACATTAATCATGATTTACCCATTGTTTTTAAATTAAATCGGGTTGGACATAGTCCGATTGAATGCACCGGACACAGTCCAATGATATTGCTTCCGTTTGAATCATTCCAATAGAATTTCCAACAAAAATATTCCGTTGGAATGACTTTTTCATTGGAACTAGCACGTAGCCCGTGCGATGCACGAGACATAAATATTAATGAGTTATTTCCACAGAACTTGTCCGTTAAGTAGCTCGTGCGATTCACGAGAGATATTAAAGTGGACCATAGGGTTTGTCCGTTCAGACCTAAAAAATAATAGAATTTGATTATCTATCTTTTTACATCTTTTCATCAACGTCATTTTTTTTGTCGGAACATTAAACCTAAGTCTGGTAGCGCTAGCTTGTAAATTAATTAATATATTATCTCGCTCACATGTTTATAATAATATAAATTTGATTTCATTATATATATTTATTCATCGATATAAGAAAAATAACAATTTTACGTAATCTTGTTCCTTGTATAATACTTATATTATTTCATTATAAAATTTATTGTAGTATAATGTCATTATTATTATAAGTTATAGATGTAATCTTCTTCTTCTTTTTGTTTTATGTAATTAAAATATTTAATGTATGTTCATATTATTTATTAATGTAATTAATTTAAATTATGTAAATAAATTTAAAGTAAAACATTTTGTACAAACATTTTACAAAATATACACAAATGTTTTTTTAGAATTTAATTTTTTTACAATAAATAACAGCTTTGAAATTCTATGCAATTATTAAAACCGATTAAATCTTTATTTATAAGCTTGACATTAAAACCGATTTTATGAGATTATTTTAACTAAACCGATGTTATGGAATAAAACAAATCTATACTTACATTTGACTTTTCGAGCAAAGGTAAAATATGTAATGTCAAGCTATAAATACCAAAACAAATCTGTAATTAATGTCATTCTATTTCCAGCAAACATTAATTACCTTTGACTTTTCTGTATACTAAATCTGGTAAATGGGATACCTTTTAATATAAGTATAGATTTAGATAGAAATTGATGATTCCAACTGCTGTTTTTCCAACTGTTTTTTACAATAGGGATTTTCGTTTGAATTTTTATATCCACTCCCGTTGGAAAATCTACCGTTGGATTGTCAAAATCTAATAGAAGTTCCAATGGAAAACGCATTCCAACGGAATATCTTTGTTGGAATTTCCGTTAAGATCTATTGAAAAATTCCAACGGAAATAATAGCATTGGAATTTCCATTGGAATTTCCGTTGGAATTCCATTGAAATATATTCTCGTTAGAATTTTCCATTGGAATTTCATCAGTTTCTTAAAGTGTAGGATCAATATGATTTTCTAAATAAATTTTGTTACATTTAAAATTATTTTAAATAAAATTACATATTTAAATAAAATAAAGATTTATAAATTATTTATCAATTAGTTTAAACATTTGAATTTATAAATTGTTTAGATATTTAAGTAAGAAATTTTATTTAAATTTATTACAAAAGTAATATATATATATATATATATATATATTAAAATTGTTTGTAAATTAAAATATGAACAAACCACAAATGATATAATAAAATAACTTGATCGTTTCGATGACGGTCCGGTTATGAAAACCTTATATTTATTGTACATTAATAAAAATTATAATAAAATATTATTTTATACACAAAATATCAATAAAATGATATATAAATATTCATGAATCATTAAGCATGTTTTCATAAAAGTATTGTTAATATGCTTATTTGAAGTTTGGACTACGTCACATTCACGTAATAAGGTATAGGTCAAAATCTTTTTCACCCCATTATATATCTATTCTTTCTTTTACACACCACCCCGTCAAATAACTTCTTTTACACCAAAAAATTCACGAAATGCTATGCGATATTACACTCGCATGTCCAAATGAACCAACGCATATCCAATCGACGCATAATTTATGACTATGTGAAAACATATCGCATATTTAGGGATCACATATCCAAATCAAACGCATAATTTACAAATATGCGAACATCTTTGGCATTTTTAAGAATCGCATATCTAAATCGAATGCAACATAATTTACGATGATTATCCGCCTTCTTTTCGCAGGGCTATATCGACCTTGCGAATTTATGAATATGCGAAATGTTTCGCATATAATTCGCATAATTTGTTGACTTCGCATTTTTTAATATTTGCAATTTTTCATATCCAAGTCAATCGCATAATTTACTAATATGCGAAGAACTTTCGCATATATCCAGTATAATGCCGGATGTTTACAATTATGCGATAATTTTTCGCTCGCATATTTAAGAATCGCATAACCAAATCGAATAAAGCATAAGTTATTTGACGATTATGCGCCATTTTTTTGCATATATGTCGCATAAGTTACGCACCTTATTAAATTGACTGCTTTTTCACAGGTGAGGATTTTGTCTCTGCATTTAATTATCATGCAGGCAAAAAAACAGTGATCTCTAACAATTTAACGTCTGCACTCTGCACCATTCATCTACTGCATTTTTCTGTTTCTTTCGTTTTAATTGTTTTTGTTGTTCACTTATTTGAATGGCTAGCAATCGTGTTAAAGTATTCCTGCACTATCGTGGTTCGTTTTCCGGGGATTCATATCTTGATGGAGTGGCAGAGCTGATGAGAATAAATTACGGCCAACAAATGTATTCTGAAGTAGTTTCTCGTGCTCAAGCATTATTAAAGGCCAATCATTGTAATTTTGAGTACATATTGTGGGCAGTATTTGATGGAATGGAACGAGCTGTGAAGATGAAAATCGAATCCAGTGACGATATCTTAGAGCTGATTGAAGAACAAGGAAATCCCAACATTTACCTGGAGTTGGAGAAGCGAGTAAATGTAGGGATTCCAGGGACGGTGCAACAAAGCTTTACATAAATGATGGCGTCCCCAAGGTGTGTTTCCTAGTTCTTTTGGTGTTGGTAGTTCTGCATTTTCCCACGAGGCCCCATATTCATATCAAGCAGGCCCTAGTTCATTTACACATACTGGATATCCTCGGGGCGCTGATGAAGGATCATCACAATCACGTCGAGTACGGCGTCAGCAGATGTGCTCTTGGTGCGGGGCCACAGGGCATAACAGGGCAAGAACAACATCAAGACGCCCGAGGAGATGTCGTACTTGTAAAGAAACAGGTCACAAATCGTCATCTTGTCCACATGTCCATTCCATGACAATTTAGATGAAGATAGAGACGTTATATATTATGTACTTCATTGGAGTTTTTAATTGGCAAAGCAATTTAATGGAAAAAATACTTTTAACGGGAAAAATACTGTGTTGGTACTTGGTACCCTAAGTTGTGACCTGCACACACACGATTGACTAACAGAAAGTAGTGAAACTGGGTTGATTGCGTGATCCGCATAACATGTCCCATATTAATCGCACAATTGGGTTGATTGTGCGATTCCCATATCATGTCCCATAATAATCCACAACTGGGTTGATTCGCAGGTTCATTCGCCTAGTCTTCATTGATTTATTGCCTGCACTGCATATCCAAATCAAAAGTTCTTCGCATATTATTCGCATAAGTTACGCACCGCACTGATTGATTGTCTGCTCTTACACGTAAAAAACTGTGAAGATTTGCATGCTTCCTCATTTAGTTGTCGAGTTGATGTATATCTGTCTAGCTTTAAATGCAATATGTAAATATTAACCTTTCATTCTCTTTTTTGAATAATTAACCTTTCACTTCTCAAAACCCCAGCATTCGATCGGAAAAAAAAAATAGAAACGATTTCACCCTATGAAAAGATCTCGATCCGCTTCCGTGGCATGGACTGGACAGAGGAAGAAGAAGATATTTGCTACCGATTGTTTTTCAAAAAGTGCCGTGAGAAGGCAGACATACACCAAGGCCCTATGTCCAATTCCTTGTGGGCAGAAATTTCAAAATTAATGAACCAAGTGCTGAGTTATGCATTGAAGAGGGAGTATACTATTGCCCAAGTTCGGCGAAAGATTCAGCGGCTCAGAAATTATTTTGATGAATTTTCTGCTTTCCTGAGGATTCCAGGCGTCCTCTTGCGTCCTGGTTCAGGCTTTGTAGAGGTTAACCACATGTACTGGGTGCATGTGCGGGATGAGGTAAATTTCATTTGATTTTTTATTTTAGTTTGTTCAAGCATGCATTTTTGTGACGCGGCCATAATAACCTAAAAAGATTCAAATTTATTACACAGGAGACCGACACTCAGGCATTTTCCCGTTCGGAAGGATTCCCTTGGTATCGTGAGTGTTACGAGGTTTTTACCGAGCGCAACGTAGCGGATATCGACTAGGAGGGTGGGCCTGGTGCTTCGGTTGACGACTCAATCTGGGGGGAAGACATAGACGATAACGGTGATGATCAGATCCATCAGCCACCACCAAAGGTGGAAGTCATCGATCTCGACCCTTAGAATCCACTGGACATGTAATCAAAAGTTGTTTGGCTTATTTTGTTGGACTGACTGCAACAATAATAAATATTTTTTTCTTCTGTCAAGTATATGTGTTTAATCATGATTCATATGTCAAAACAAAACAAAGTGCGATAAATTGCATTGTGTTCCCAGCAAAATCAACGACAATATTCGATAGGGAAATTATTATTGAAAGAAATTTCGTAGAACTGTGAACAAAGTGCGATAAATCGCATTGTGTTCGCATAACGTAATGAAAAAATAAGTAAAAGTAATTTATATTATATTTTGTAATCGCATATCCAGGCCAGATCAACCGCATCATTTAGGATATGTGAAAAACTATCGCGTAATTAGATTATCGCATATCCAAATCGAACGCTGCATTATTTATGAGTAACGAAATAATTTACGATTCGCATATCCAAATCTATAAGGCTAGATAACAATCGATTATGCGTATTGTTTTTGCATATTTACGAATCGCATATCCATATAAACCTCGCATAATGTATCAATATGCGAACACATTTCAAATAGTGTTGCGCACCGCATTGGTTGACTGCTTTTTTTTCACCTAATAGTTATTTTCAATTCAGTCAAAGAACAAGAATTTTCCAAAAATTACTATTTATCAACTCTGCGAATAATATGCGACGTTTGTATATCGAAATTTTGTACGTCGCAGAATAGAAAATTTACGAAAACAAACTTATAAAAAAATATATATGTTATTCGTTATAGTACGAGTGTTATGCTCGGTTTTTATGCGGAATTGTTTCGAGTAATAATCGCAGGTTCATTCGACTATTAGTAATTAAGTCACAGACCAAAAACTTTCCAAAAATTAAATTTTATAAAATTAATTATTTACCAACTGGGGGACTAATATGCGACGTTTTTATGTCGCAACTTCGCATGTCGCAGAATAGAAAATTTACAAAAATGAACTTAAAAAAAATAAAAAAATATATGTGATTCGTTATAGTACGAGTGTTATGCACGGTTTTTATGCAGAATTGTTTCGATTAATAATCACATGTTCATTCGCCTATTAGTAATTTAGTCACAGACCAAAAACTTTCCAAAAATTAAATTCTTTACCAACTGGGGGACTAATATGCGATGTTTGTATGTCGCAATTTCACATGTCGCAGAATTGAAAATTTACAAAAACAAATTTTAAAAAATACATGTTATTCGTTATAGTACGAGTGTTATGCGCGGTTTTTATGCATGTTGATTCGCATAACAATAGTCTTCAATTTATTAGTAATATAGTCACAGACAAAGAAATTTCCAAAAATTAAATTTTATAAAATTAATTATGCAGCAATTCGGCGAATAATATGCGACGTATGTATGTCACAATTTTACATCGACTCAACTACTTTACATCGATTGAAATAGTTTACAAGTAACCTGTAGCCTTACATCGGAACAAACGAATTACTAGATAGAGGCGGCTACGACAACGAGTTGAAACAGCAGTTTGAAAGATCAAAAGCAATTGTATGCATGTGCCGAAGGTTTCGAAATCGGGAGGCTAGGTAAGTTCATGGGATCGGTCCATCAAGTTAGCTTCGAAAAAGAACCATCACGCCTCTCACGTAAACTTTTTTGTCCAATGGCTTTCCGCAATCGCATTTCAATCCGCTGAAGAACACGCTTACATTCGGAAAATCATTAAACCAACAATTTGTGTCTCCACATTTGAAGTACCTTCTGGGCGGCATGTCGTCAACGTTAATTTTCAACCGACGACATTCAACCTCAGACGATCTTATCGGGTTGAGTAGCATGTTCTTCATCTGTCTACGAGTGGAATGTATACAGAGGTTGAGAGAAATGGAGAATGAATTTATCACTTTCGATCAACATTTTAAAGTCTCCGTACTAAGATTTCATAAAGAGATTGGATGGTTAATCACCTTTGTCTTTGAAGGCGTGCTCGCTTTCGCCGTCGTAGGCGCCTCAATCTAGTATACCCAGTAAGACCAAACAGTTCGCAGGAGATTCCACGCCTTCCAAAACACATGGTCGCTTCCAAATTGTTCAGCCTACGATTTTGCAAAGCTCCATGGGAAGTGACCATGTGCCTGGGCAGACATGGGATCCCCAGGGTGAGTGCATGGACTTCCTGGGGATAGTAGATTAGGGAGCCTACGACGGTGAGAGAGAGCAAGCCCTTAAATACAAGAGGAGGATCAGGACCATTCTCTCTATTCTTCAACACTCGATTTTCCTCAACCAGACGTACAACAGAGGTAGCTGAGATGAGACAATTGAATTAGAATCAGGACCATTTTCTCGACCATTTTCTCAGAGTTGAAGTATTCTTATTGTCTTATATCAGCTACCTTTATTATAGAAGAATCAAGAAGATATCGATCCTCCTTGATACGCACGCCATTATTAATTTACCGAAGACTGAAGGGACGTTTCGGAGCGACTCTTCAAATTCGCAGAACTGCAATCAAAATGCGATGAATCGCACTTCATTCGCATAACGTAATGACAATAAATGATTTCGCATATCTGGTTAAAGAAGATATACAGTCATATACTCGAAGATATCTATCCTCCTTGATACACACGCCGTTATTATGCGCCGAAGACTGGACGTTTCGGAGAAGAGGCGCCTCTTCAAATTCGTAGAACTGCGAACAAAATGCGATGAATCGCACTTCATTTGCATAATGTAATGACAATAAATGATTTCGTATATCTGGTTAAAGAAGAGGTACTCAAGAAGATATTATTGCCCTCCTTGATACGCGCGCCGTTATTAATTTGCCGAAGACTGAGGGGACGTTTCGGAGCGACTCCTCAAATTCGCAGAACTGTGAACAAAATGCGATGAATCGCACTTCATTCGCATAACGTAATGACCATAAATGATTTCACATATCTGGTTAAAGAAGAGATACTCAAGAAGATATTATTATCCTCCTTGATACGCGCACCGTTATTAAGTTGCCGAAGACTGAGGGGACGTTTCGGAGCAGACTCCTCAAATTCGCAAAACTGTGAACAAAATGCGATGAATCACACTTCATTCGCATAACGTAATGACAATAAATGATTTCGCATATCTGGTTAAAGAAGAGATACTCAAGAAGATATTATTATCCTCCTTAATACGCGCGCCGTTATTAATTTGCCGAAGACTGAGGGGACGTTTCGGAGCGGACTCCTCAAATTTGCAGAACTGTGAACAAAGTGCGATGAATTGCACTTCATTCACATAACGTAATGACAATAAATGATTTCGTATATCTGGTTAAAGAAGAGATACTCAAGAAGATATTATTATCCTCCTTGATACGCATGCCGTTATTATGCGTCGAAGACTGAGGGGACGTTTCGGAGAAGTGGCGACTCTTCAAATTCGCAGAACTACAAACAAAATGCGATGAATCGAACTTCATTCGCATAACGTAATGACAATAAATTGCATTCTATTTCGCATATGTGGTTACAAAATTATACGTAAAATATAAATAATTGTTTTTAATGCGCCGACCTTTTCATTAAAACAACTGTCATTTAAATTGAGAGTCGAAAGACGCAACATTTAATCGCAGAACGGCGAAAATGTGCGATAAATCGCATATCATTCGTGTCCTTGAAATTATGGAGGGAAAAAATCCCGCCCACTGACTTAAACATTTTAGAGCAGTGCCACAAGGTCGAAGAAGAATGAAATTAAGGTGCAAGTGAAGGATAAACAATAATGAAATGAAATTGATAATAGAAGAAAGCCACTTATTAAAAAATATAACAATGTTCAAGCTTAATCTTAGATAAAATGTTGATCAGAAGTTAAGGTAGATGGATATATAGATAGATATTGTTTAATAATGTGATTATGTTTGAAAGTGAGAATAGAAGAAAGCCAATTATTAAAAAATATAATAATGTTCAAGCTCAATCTTAGATAAAATGTTGATTACGAGTTAAGGTAGATAGATAGATAGATAGATATTGTTTAATAATGTGATTATGTTTGCAAGTGATAATAGAAGAAAACCACTTATTAAAAAATATAATAATGTTTAAAATTACCTTCTGGGGAGGTCCGTTTGATATCCAAAAACTGCTCAGCAACAGTCGGACAAGTGGGGAATGTTGGGGCGAATCAGAAAAGTAGACCCTCTCTTAATTCGAATACGTAACATGATCTCCTTCAACCCAACTTTAGAAGCGAAGCGAAGTGAAGTTCAAGCTCAATCTTAGATAAAATATTGATTAGGAGTCAAGGTAGATAGATAGATAGATAGATATTGTTTAATAATGTGATTATGTTTGAAAATGATAATAGAAGAAAGCCACTTATTAAAAAATATAACAATGTTCAAACTCAATCTTAGATAAAATGTTGATTAGGAGTCAAGGTAGATAGATAGATAGATATATATTTTTCAATAATGTGATTTTGTTTGAAAGTGACAATAGAAGAAAGCCACTTATTAAAAATATAATAATGTTCAAGCTCAATCTTAGGTAAAATGTTGATTAGGAGTTAAGGTAGATAGATAGATAGATAAATATTGTTTAATAATGTGATTATGTTTGAAAGTGACAATAGAAGAAAGCCAGTTATTAAAAAATATAATAATGTTCAAACTCAATCTTAGATAAAATGTTTAGGAGTTAAGGTAGATAGATAGATAGATAGATATTGTTCAATAATGTGATTATGTTTGAAAGTGATAATAGAAGAAAGCCACTTATTAAAAAATATAATAATGTTCAAGCTCAATCTTAGATAAAATGTTGATTAGGAGTTAAGGTAGATAGATAGATAGATAGATATTGTTTAATAATGTGATTATGTATGAAAGTGATAATAGAAGAAAGGTACTTATTAAAAAATATAATAATATTCAAGCTCAATCTTAGATAAAATGTTGATTAGAAGTTAAGGTAGATAGATAGATAGATAGATATTGTTTAATAATGTGATTATGTTTGAAAGTGATAATAGAAGAAAACCACTTATTAAAAAATATAAAAATGTTCAAGCTCAATCTTAGATAAAATGTTGATTAGGAGTAAAGGTAGATAGATAGATAGATAGATATTGTTTAATAATGTGATTATGTTTGAAAGTGATAATAGAAGAAAGCCACTTATTAAAAAATATAATAATGTTCAAGCTCAATCTTAGATAAAATGTGGATTAGAAGTTAAGGTAGATAGATAGATAGATAGATAGATATTGTTATAATGTGATTATGTTTGAAAGTGATAATAAAAGAAAACCACTTATTAAAAAATATAATAATGTTCAAGCTCAATCTTAGATAAAATAATGATTAGGAGTTAAGGTACATAGATAGATAGATAGATATTGTTTAATAATATGATTATGTTTGAAAGTGATAATAGAAGAAAACCACTTATTAAAAAATATAATAATGTTCAAGCTCAATCTTAGATAAATGTTGATTAGGAGTTAAGGTACATAGATAGATAGGTAGATATTGTTCAATAATGTGATTATGTTTGAAAGTGATAATAGAAGAAAGCCACTTATTAAAAAATATAATAATGTTCAAGATCAATCTTAGATAAAATGTTGATTAGAAATTAAGATAGATAGATAGATAGATAGATAGATAGTTATTGTTTAATAATGTGATTATGTTTGAAAGTGATAATAGAAGAAAGCCACTTACTAAAAAATATAATAATGTTCAAGCTCAATCTTAGATAAAATGTTGATTAGGAATTAAGGTAGATAGATAGATAGATAGATATTGTTTAATAATGTGATTATATTTGAAAATGATAATAGAAGAAAGCCACTTATTTAAAAATATAACAATGAGCATTTTATACATTATTATGAACGGGTAATTTAAAGAATAGACTATTATATCATAAGATATAAAATCAAGTATTGGTTTAGGGTTTAGGGTTTAGGTACTTTTTAGGGGTATGCGATTTCGCATACCCCCATCGCACTTCTACTCGAAAGATTATTTTTTATTTCTTTCATCTTTCAGTTATGCGAATTGCCGCATATTGCTCGCATATCCCCATCGCACTTCTACTCGAAAGTTTATTTTTTATTTCTTTCATCTTTCAGTTATACGAGGGGTATGCGAATTGTCGCATATTGCTCGCATACTCCCTTCGCACTTCTACTCGATTTTTTTTTGAAATTCTCTATTCTGAGACATACAAAATTGCGACATACAAACGTTGCATATTATTCGCTGAGTTGGTGCATAATAAATTTTTTGAAATTTTGAAACCACTGACAGTTGGAACGTTACGGCCGATTTTCGAGGCGTCTTTTCCGCTTTTCGAAACGTCGTTTCCTCCGTCTACATAAAGCAGGTAATCTTCGATTCTTATCATGTCCCTTCTCTTTCTTCCCCTCCGGCCCCCAGAACTCTTTGGTAATGGCCCTCCGTTTTTCCCTTCTCTTGTATATGAGAACCAGTTCGCCGGAGATAAACCAGAATTATAAAAATTCTTTCTTTCGACCTGTGAGACAATTCTTTAAGATTACTGTGTCCAAATTGAGAACTCCTAACCTTCCGAATTCGTCGGAGGAAAAAATTCAACGAGCGAAAATTCCGCTATCCAACTTTATTAACGTGGCCCCCGGAGGAAACATATATGCCGAGACAGCGACGATGAATATCAAACTTCCGGGCTCGGCTATTGCCGGATCAACTGTGGGAAGATTGAACCTCTGGCGTAACAATCGGCTCTCTGTCAGAGGCAATGTTGGCCTCAATCCTCTCGAGGATGTGGTCGGCCAGGTCTTCATGACAGAAGAAGGTGGTTGGTCTGCGGTGATCTCTTCCCTGAACCCGTCTGAGCCTATCAGTTGAGAGCGGGTCGTCGCACTCGTGGTGGTCGGGACGGAGCTCATGCTGGAGTTCTACCTGGAACTCCACAAACAAGCTCGTCCTTCGATTTTTTATTTATTTTTTTACCTTGAATCAGCTCGGGTTGAAGCGATTGTAAAAGCAGTAGTTGTTAGGCTCGTCCTTTGATTTTTTATTTATTTTTTACCTTGAATCAGCTGGGGTTGAAGCGACTGTAAAAGCAGTAGTGTAGGGATTTCTGTTTGATCTTTTATTCTGTGAAATACAAACGTCGCATATTATTCGACTAGTTGGTGCATAATATTTTTTTGTAGAATTTAGTTTTTGGAAAACTCCGAACAGTTTAGGCTAATAACTTGTGACAATTAGTCGAAACAATTTCGCATGCCAACCGCACAACATTCGTAGTATAATCGAAGAATTTGTTAAATAAAAATTGTTTTTAGAAATTTTCTATTTTGCGACAAACATAATTGCGACAAATAAACGTCTTATATTATTCGCCGAGTTGATGCATAATAATTCTTTTTTGTAGGATTTAATTTTTTGAAAATTCTTGTTTAGACGAATGAACATGATACTATTAGTCGAAAATATTCCGCACAACAAACAAACGCATAATACTTGTATAATCGACGAATATATTTTTTTTTTTAAATTTGTTTTTGGAAATTTTCTATTACTCGACATACAAACGTCGCATATTATTCGCCTAGTTGGTGCATAATAAGTTTTTTTTGTAGAATTTAATTTTTAGAAAATTCTAAACAGTTTAGGCTAATGAATCTGCAACAATTAGTCGAAACAATTTAAAATACAAACCCCATAACATTCATAGTATAATCGAAGAATTTATTTAAACAAAAATTGTTTTTGGAATTTTTTTATTCTGCGACACACATAATTGCGCAAACAAACGTCGCATAATTCATTCGTAGGTCAACCGCAAGATATTCGCAGACCCCTTTTTCTGTAAAACAATTATTATTAAACAATTATTAAAATATTTTGTGTTCGAAATGGTCTGATAAATGCGATTCTTTATGCGACCGTCTCGCGACGGATATGCGTTTGTTCGCAGGTCTACCGCAGGGTATTAAACTGCGAAACCATTATATTTATTTATTTATTAAAAAAATTAAAAATGCATCAGAATTGCGAAAGTATGGCACTTGTTACGCGAATATTACTCGACTGCTGTCTTTTCGCATATTTTGTCGTAAAGTTTATTATTTAAAAAAAAAATGAAAGCAAAACGTCTCATATACTCTACTTTCACAGTTGCACCTCTTCAGAGAAGAAATCAAAAAAGAAAGAGGGGAGAAAAATTGGGATTCCATCTTGCGACATTAATTCGCATATTTGGAAGCAAAAGAACTGTTAGAAATTTAAAAAGAACCAAAAATTCTAAACAGTTTAGGCTAACCTATCGTTCCGGAAAAACAAAAAAAAAATAAACAGTTTAGGCTAATGAACCTGTGACAATTAGTCGAAACAATTTCGCACACAAACCGCCTAACATTCATAGTATAATCGAAGAATTTATTTAAACAAAAATTGTTTTTGGAAATTTTCTATTCTGCGACACACATAATTGCGCAAACAAACGTCACATAATTCATTCGCAGGTCAACCGCAGGATATTCGCAGACCCCTTTTTCTGTAAAACAATTATTATTAAACAATTATTAAAATATTTTGTGTTCGAAATTGTCTGATAAATGCGATTCTTTATGCGACCGTCTCGCGACGGATATGCGTTTGTTCGCAGGTCTACCGCAGGATATTAAACTGAGAAACCATTATATTTATTTGTTTATTAAAAAATTAAAAATGCATCGGAATTGCGAAACTATGGCGCTTGTTACACGAATATTACTCGACTTCTGTTTGTTCGCATATTTTGTCGTATAGTTTATTATTTAAAAAAAAAAAGGAACACGAAACGTCTCATATACGCTACTTTCATAGTTGCACCTCTCCAGAGAATAAATCAAAAAAGAAAGAGGGGCGAAAAATTGGGATTCCATCTTGCGACATTAATTCGCATATTTGGAAGCAAAATAACTGTTAGAAATTTAAAAAGGAAAAAAGAACCAAAAATTATGAATGACGTCGACATCATGGACTTCTTAAGGGATGATGAAGAACTGACGAATCTAGCTATTCAAGTGGCGGCCGACCAAGCGGTGGCTTAATGGCTATTGCAGCCGGCGACTCAACGGCTGCCGTAATGGGTATGGCGGGCGGCAACTCAGCGATTGAAGTCACAGGTCCGGAGGCCATCTCTTCTGGAGAGGTAACTTCCATTTGTTGCAGTTATTTAATTTAAGTTATTTAATTTCATAGTTAAGGAAAAAGTTGTTTTTATTTGATAATGTATAAGTAATTTGATTTGAATAATTAACAACAACAACAACAACAACAACAACAACAACAACAACAACAACAATGCGATTGTTTAGGATTGGACGTACAAGAGAAAGAAACTGATCGGTAAATATAAAGGGCTGAAGATCAACGTTTACAACCGGCAGTTCATATGTTCTGATATCAAGAACGAGTTGGCCAACGTTGAAGGGGCCTTGACTGGTTTCCAGGGCTCGGTCTTTGGTCCGTTCCTCCAGTTTGATGATAGTGCTAATGTCTCTGGAAAGGCAATGCATGGGGTTCTTTCGCGCGAGGTGACTTGTGTCGGTCAGAACCCGAACGAGATGTGGTTCCGTATTGGTAGCCGTTTTATCCGATTCTCTGCCCATGAGTATGTTGTGGTGACCGGGCTAGCTTTTGGATCGTCTGCATTTGACCCAAACTCGGCGCCTCCTCCTCCTCCATCGTCGATTTTCATTGAGAAATATAAAGGCAAGCGGATCACTATGCAGAAGTTGCGTGGTGACTTCATGGCGGGGTAGTTCCGTACCTCTCGGGATGTGATAGTGAGATTGGTGAAGATGCTAATGCTGATGTACTTTATCATTTCTCATCATGACAGCAAGCCTCGGTATATCGATAACTGCTGGTGGGCTTTGCTTGAGGAAGACCAGATGTGGGAGAAATTCCCATGGGGGGAGGGGGGGGGGGGATGGGGGAGTTACTCGTTTCAGTACTTGTTCGAGTACTTGAAGACGCCCAAGTACACTAATATGAAATATCATATCTACGGATTTCACTGGTCGTTTCTAGTATGGTGCTACGAGGCAATCCCTGAATTAGGTCGTACATGTGGAACACGTACCTTGGTGAGACATCCACCACGGCTGGTTCACTGGGAATTCCCGAAGGTCACCCTTCTAGATACATTTTTTGACCAACAGGTATTATTTTATCCTAAACATTTTTTTATTGGAATCGTTAGCAAGTGATATCCGAAATTCTTTTTAAGTCTTAACGATGTCTGATGATTTCTTTATTTTTATGTTCTATTTTTTTAATTTTAGTTGGAGGTGCATGAGAAGCTGAATCTGTATGAGGAGGAGATTGGCGTGTTGGACATCTCGAATTTGAATGTTGAGGGGCCTCAATTTTTGCGACGGGCTAACCCGAGGAAGCAGGCCGACACTGTGCACCCGAGGAAGCGGGCCCGGACTGAGGGTGAAGATAGTCTGATGCACCGGGAGGAGGTGAGGCCAACAGATGGGTCGACCTTTATTGAGGATATTCGGGCGTGCGTACGAGCTGAAATGGCTAATGTTATAGCCAGAATATCCTCTGAGGTGTCGGAAATCATTCTATGGGGGGTGCCGACTATTATTCGACAGGAGTTGGCCAATCTGTCGCACTCCCATCTGAGACAGCCTCCTCCCGAGTCTGAGTTAGCTGTCAACTCGACGAGACCTCGTTCCCCCATTCACTCCTCGACGAGACAACGTTCCCCCACCCGCTCCCATGAGAAACAGCGTTCCCGCACCCCCTCCGAGACAACCGTCACCCCCTCCCCAAAGAGACAGCGTGCCCCCACTCCCACCTCCGAGACAGCTGTCCACAATTCCCTTACCGAGACAGCCGTCGATCCCAACTCCACCTCCGAGGCAACCGCCGCCAACCCCTCCACCTCCAAGACAGTCGTCCCCAATCCTGTCCCCAAGACACCGGTGCTGCAGTCCACTTCTTCTCCACTTCTCGGACGTGCTGTTGTAAGTCCATATCGTCTCGACGAGAACAGACGGTATGCCAAAGATGAGCGCGCGTTTGAACAGTTCCTCAAAGCCAGAAATGTAAGTACATCCAAAAGATCTTTTATTGTTTATATTTTTTTTTAAAAAATAACTTTTTATTATATTATTTAATAGGAGGAATTTGGCGTTAAATATGAGGTGGGCCAGAACTGGTTTAACGAGTTGATTGATCCGGCTACAATGATGGAAGAGGATGTATGTATATGTTTGTCTTATAATAATATCTTAACGTATAAAAATGAATTCATGGATGATGTTTGGTTTGATTTTATAAAACAACACGTGAATGCATACTTGGAGATTATGCAAAGCAATCCACTATTTTTGGGGTTCCAACCACCGGACAACATGTTGGGCACTTATACCATCGTGCCGACTACGTTTTTTGTGAGATTATTTTAATTCTTTCTCTTTTCCTTGTCATTCTATTTTTATTAATAATTATATTAATTACATTATTATTTATTATTTTGTTGTATTTTATATAGTGGATTCTGGGGAAATTGGAGAAGGAGGTCCATGCTAAAAAGGAGCTAGCGGACTCGGACAACCTCCAATCTTTGATTCGCTATGCGAATGAGGGGGTCATCGATTAGGGGAATCCGTCTACTTGGAGGGATATTAAATCTGTAAGTTTTCAATGATTCCGAATCAATTAATATTGCAATCTTTCCTATAAAATTAGTGAATTTCTCACAACTCAATGCAACAGATTATTGGAGTTGCGAATTTGTCGGAGCACTACGTAGCTTTCCAGATCCTTTTACTTGAGGGGACGATACGTGTGTATTACCTCCTACGGCATACGTATCACAAAAAGGCGAACAAGTACATTGGCGAATCCCGTGTCAAAGCATTCAAAAAAGTCCAAAATCTAATTCCATTGATTGCGACGTATGCGGGAGTAGAGAGGGTGAGCAAAAAGTTTGATTTGAAAATCATGAACCTAAAAAATACTATCTTGCAACATGAGAGAATTTCTTGTGTTGTATGCGTTGTGGAGATGGTACAAGCTTTGCTAACGGGGAGCAAGCCCTTAGAAAAGTCTAACCAGCAGTGGGCTACGGAAATGAGAGGCAAAATTGCTCGACAAATTTTTCAGTTTAGTACAGAACCAGAAACAATTATTACTGCCCCAGTTCTGTAATTACTCATGTAATACATTTTTTTTTTTGCATTTGGTTATATTTTTGTTGTTTGTTGTATGTATGTGGAATTTCTCATACCTGAAAGAAAATAATTAAACTAAATTAAACGATGAAAGATGAAAGAAATAAAAAATAAACTTTCGAGTAGAAGTGCGAAGGGGGTATGCGAGCAATATGCGGCAATTCGCATACTCCATCTCATAACTGAAATAACTGAAAGGTGAAAGAAATAAAAAAAGAAATAGAAAATAAACTTTCGAGTAGAAGTGCGAAGTGGGGTAAGCGAGCAATATGCGGCAATTCGCATACTCGATTTCATAACTGATAGGTGAAAGAAATAAAAAAGAAATAAAAATTAAACTTTTGAGTAGAAGTGCGAAGGGGATATGCGAGCAATATGCGGCAATACGCACTCGCATAACTGAAATAACTGAAAGAAAAAAAAATAACTTTCGAGTAGAAGTGCGAAGGGGGTATGAGAGCAATATGCGGCAATTCGCATAGCCCATCGCATAACTGAAAGATGAAAGAAATAAAAAATATTCTACGAAAAAACCTTATAATGCACCAACTCTGCGAATAATATGCGACGTTCGTATCTCGCAGAATAATTTTTTCGACTAATAGTCACAGATTCATTCGCCTAACAAGAATAATTATTTAATGGGCGACTGACCGCGATTGACCGAATCGTACATCGAATTTCCGTATACTTGTCGCAGAACAGTCGCATACTTTAACTCATAATTTTCTCGCCCATGCTCATACCGGTCGTCTATCTATCGCATAGTTCATCGCATATGTCTTCGTACTTTTTGGGGTGAAAAACTTAGCTTTTTATTGAGTGGCGTGAAAAACTTAGGAGGACTTTAAAACGGGGTAAAAACAGCTATTTTCACATAAAGTATTTTCAATATTAAAATTTATGTTTAGGTTCAATAATCGATTTGTTCTAGTCAAACTAATACATAACTTAGTCTCCTGGGACCAATCAACTTGTGTCAAATTTTTTAACTATTTTAAATATCACCTAAAAGTAATTCAATCAATCTGGGCAGTACCCTAATTCAATCACCCGATTGATCCAAATAAATTTTCTTATTTTCTTTAGATATATTTAATTTTATGAAGTAAAAATATTTTATGATTCGTATAATAAATTTCTTCACCAAATCTCACTATATTAAGATTATAAATTATATATCTGAAGATGAATTAATTATTTTTGCTTTATGCATAATAATAAAAAATAAACATAGTAATTCTAAAAAAATTATGATTAATTGATTGATTATGTAATTTAAAGAATATATTTAGCATTCAATATTTGGTTTTGAAAAGCACAATATAAAGACCGAGATTTTAAAACTTTTGTTATATGTTGAATTGAAATTTTATAAATATAGAGACCGAGATTTTTAATGTTGTTTGTTGTTTCTAAGAAAAAAATAAAAATAAAAACATGCACACTTAATAGATTTTAGTTGAATTTTTTAAATAGTAAGATCCCAAAATTCAAGATAGCATTTAATGTTGTATAATTTTTTAAAGAAAAAAATAAGAAAAATAATAAAACTTACTATTTATGGACTGCATTAAATTTTGACCTATTTTTTAGCTACTATTTTTGGTAAATGATTATTCTTATTATATATATATATATATATATATATATAGGGGATGGATCCAATGAGACCACTCCTTAAAATGAGTACGTGAGACTCAATCTTAGCCACTCATTTTGTCTAGATCAAAATCAATTAAAATATACATTAATTAAATAATAAAATAATTATTAGTTGACTTCCGGCGTTGACCGTTGACTTCCGGCGTTGACTTCCGGCGAGAATCGTTGACTTCCAGCGTTGACCGTTGACTTCCGGCGTTGACTTCCAGCGTTGACCGTTGACTTCCGACGTTGACCCGTTGCATTGAAATAAATAACCTAGCAACAAAAGATACTCAACCTTGAGTGGTGTAGTGGTTGCATTGCTTGTCTTGCTTCCATGAGGTACCAGGTTCAAATCCTATGGGCTACAATTTTTTTATAAAATAAAAATACAACTAACTTAGCACCATCAGACAACTAACCTAGCAACAAAACACAACTAACTTAGCAGCATCAGACAACTAACCTAGCAACAAAACATGACTAACCTAGCAGAAAGAAAGAAAAGAAATAACCTAGCAACAAAAGACAACTAACCTAGCAGGACAACTAACCTAGCAACAAAACATGACTAACCTAGCAGGACAACTAACCTAGCAACAAAATAATAACTAACCTTGCAACAAAATAACCTAGCAACAAAAGACAACTAACCTTGCAACAAAATAACCTAACAACAAAAGACAACTAACCTAGCAGCAAGAAAGAACTAACCTAGAACTAACCTAGCAACACAAGACAAACTAACCTAGCAACAAAATAATCTAGCAACAAAAGACAACTAAACTAGCAGCGAGAAAGAAATAATCTAGCAACAAAAGACAACTAACTTAGCAGCAAGAAAGAACTAACCTAGCAACACAAGACAACTAACGTAGCAAGAAAGAAATAACATAACAAAAGACAAATGGTCAACGGTCAACGTCAGAAGTCAACGCCGGAAGTCAACGGTCAACGTCGGAAGTCAATATTTGATCACTGGAAGTCAACGGTCAACGCCGGAAATCAACGGTCAACGCCGCAGTCAATGGTCAATGGTCTTAATAATATTTAAATAATTAAAAATAAAGAGTTAAATAATAAAAATAAAGAATTATAATTTAAATCAAGATCTAAATCTTGTGGCTAGGAATGAGTCTCACGTCCTCACTTTAAATAATGGGATGCATTGGAACCAATCCCTATATATATATAGATAGTACGTTTTTATTATAGAAACATGCACCTTTATTGAATAAATAAGTTATGGAAGAAATGCTAGTATTGAGTATAGAACTTTACATTTATGTAAAAGACTCGGATAAAGAAATAAAAATACCAAAAAATAAAACAACAATCCAATTTTATTTGATATTTTTTGTCGTTATTTCGCTATTTAACCAATATTTTACGATGTTATTACGTATTTCCACTACGCCAAAAAGTCTTTTACACGCCGCATTTTTTGGGCTAGAGATAACTTTTAAAGAGCTATATGTGGCTATAGACAGAGATAACGCTTAAAAGAGCTATATGTGGCTACTGGCTTAAAAGAACTATTTGAGTAAGTGTTATCCATGGTTTTGAAAATCGGACCGCGCCGGCCGGTTCAACCATTTGAACCGGGAACCGACCTTCAATCCCGTCCAGTTTGGACCATAAAACCGGTAGGCAATCGAACCGCCCAAGAACGTTTGAACCGGTCCAAAACCGGTTGAACCGGGAACCGAAACCGGTTTGAACGGTTCAACAGTTCTGAGTTTTTAACTTGTTAGGAGTTGATTGTGATGCCATTTAAATATTGTGTCTCCAATGTGGGATATGTTTACATATAAAGGTCCTTGTTGAATTTATTGGGCCAATATTGGGTAGACGTGACCAATTGCCGGGTCGGCGGGCCTCAATTTCATGGCCCGTGACCGGCCCGCCCATGACTGGCCCTGAACCGTCGGTTAACCAACCCGGCAGGTTTCAGGCGGTTTTGGGCCGATACGACACATTAAAAAAATAGTAACAACATTGCGGCCCGTCTTCCAACTCGCAGCCTGACCCGGCCCGGTGGCGGGACAAAAAAAAGAAAAAAATTACGAACCGGGACCGAACCGGGACCCTAAGGGTTCGGTTCAACGAACCGGCCCTTAGGAGGCCGGTTCGGGCCGGTCCAAGACCGGTTTCGGGCTAGGTCGGCCCTTCGCCATGTATTACAAGTAAAATTGTTGTTTTTTTTTTCGAAACGATAGAGATATTATATATAAAAAGCAAAAATGTGCGAAAGTACAGCCACGAGCTGAATACATACAACCAACGGCTGAATACAACCAGCCAACAACTGAAAAACTGGGAGGACAGCCTAAAGACTGCCTAGAATCGACCCCAACAGGGTAACCTAAAAACTCGAACACCACAACGACACTAAAACACTAAAGAAAACTACAAACGACCCCAACAGGGTAAGGCCCGAGTGTACGGTCCCAACAGGATAATAAAGTTACATTCGGGCTAACTGAGGCCAACTGGCCAAACCTAAAACACAGATAACACAGAACAAACTAACGAAACATACGAATACCAAAAACTACAAACTAAAAAACAAAGCCTCCCTCAGTAGATACACCCGAAAAGAACAGCAGACAAGGCCGATTCTGAGGAGAGCTCCGAGACGCTGATACCACTCCCGCCACTGCATATGGCCTAGCAAGACGATAACCCAAGCCTCATAACAATCCAAAAAACTATCTCGCACACCAACCGCAAGAAACGACAATCGACCCCCAACCGGCTAACACCACTAGCCAATCTGGCTCCGACCCGAAACTGCCTATCACCACTAGCCAATTCCGGGAACGGTCGGCCTCTCACGAGCTCGAAAACAGAGAAATGAGAGGAAGGAGGTGAATGGCGTCAACGCTCTGCCGCACCGACCCTGCCAAAGGGATGAACCCAGCCCGAAACAATCACCAATCCACCCAGCCCGAGAGGATAAACCTTAACCAGACACCCCTGCATATCCGAGGTGCCGGTAACCAGATTCCGGAAACAACCGAAAATCCACAGCCGGATTGACCTCCAAGCCCGGCGAGTAGAGATGCCCCGACCAAGGCCCAAACCCGAGCTCTCCTCCCAGCCACCGAAGACAAAACCCCGCCCTCCCTCTGCCGCACCTGAGCACCGGCGAACAGAGAAACAGACAAGATACCTGCAAACTTACAGAATCGTAGGCGAAGCCGTCGGCAACAATTGAAAAGGGGAAACACCTGGGTAAAGGCGGCGCAAGCAAGTGAGCCGCGTCCAGCCTCTGGTACCACACTCCACCCAGCCTCGCTACCAGCGAGCTCCGGCGATCGGCAGGCGTAGATGTGCGAAATCCGCCTAAGACCACCATCCTCACCCAACTACTAGCGAGACGAAGGTAGAGTGCAGCGATTAGAGGCTTGGACGCGCGGCAGAGGGCAGTCCACCAGCTAATCGGATTAACGCTGAGAGGGGACAATCCACCAGCGTCGAAACTAGGGTTACGAGAGAAAGAAGGGGAATTTTACGGGGAGAGAAGTGGAAAGAATTAGCAAAATTGTGTTCATTAAAAGAAAAATGTACTATTTTCTATATGAGCTATCTATTGGGTTATATCTATACTCATTTATTAAACAAGAAAGAAGCAATTTATTTTTATTTGTTATGCACATAATTTTTATTTTAAATTTTTTAATCAATAATAAAAAAACTTAAAATATGATTTAAAAACTAAAATAGAGTTGTTTCTATTCTCTATATTTTATAACTTAAATATATATATTAAAATCTTAAATATAAAAAAAAATTAAAAAGTTATCAACATTATTCAAAACTGTTGGTGTATGTATGTATGCTGGAGGAGTTCAAGACATAGTGTATTTATAGGCTACATGAGGGACCTTAAGGAAGTGCTAAATATATGCTTACTTATTAGGTTTAGGAAATCTAATCATGTTCCATATCCTTTCCCCTCTAGGATAATATTCCTCCTAACCCTAATTACCTTCTAGAAGACTCCATAGTGTCTTAACTCTAGGTAATAATATTCTAGAAAGAATATTCCTCTCCTCAGGGAACCTTAATTATGGAGTATAATTAATTCCTAGTTCCTAAATAGAATTAAATAATAAAACTATCCAGTAGAGTATTATTATTGCTCTCCCCATTTAACTCCAGTTTATTCAATAAATTCGAGCTTCTACTTGATTAATTAATATTAATATAATTGACCGATTTACCTCCATATGTTTAAGATATAACATCCATCAATTAATTAAATTACTGACAAAATAATTAATCAACTTCTTATTTATTTCCAAAACAAGTACACTCAGATCATTAACCATTATGTTGGATACACATCCACCTGCAGGGTTTGACATAATATTCCTTACTGAGCTCATTTCAGGGACATCATCAACACAGCGCACTGGGACATAGTGGCCATAAATAATTTATAACAGCACATCGTATAAACATCCTTATTTACCAAAGTACCGTGTCTGCCATCCTAACGGAATATGAATCACCCTTGAGAAATCAAATAAACAAGTAATGAATATATATGCTCGTTTTATATTATCTTACGGCTTTAGAGAATGCATCAATTACAGAAGGTCTAGATTACAACTACGATCTGTGAGTCTGATAATCTTATCCTTTCGCAATCCTGTTCAATACTTATCATAAGTACTAGTGCAAACCTTCAGTCAAAGACAAACTGTATTCGGATTACACTACAGTCTTTTTCCAATAGGGGTCTCAATGCCTATTTAGACTGTGAACGGATAATTTAGTCTTACAAGGAACCGATAGATGATCTTTATGTTCGAGACACCACGAACCATACCATCTCAATGTAAGACAAGGAGTATGATTGCATACAAAAATAAATTGTAAGCATATGTACTTTGACTAAAACATGATGTCAGATCAAAATGGAGTTGATAGAATTTGCAAATCGAGCTTTTACAGGATACTTCTAACAATTTTTGTTTAGAAATTTATTTAATAAATATTTTCTACTTAATTCTGTTTTCCTAATTTGTGTGTGTTTAACATGTTTACAGGACTATAGAATTCATGCTTCCATTACAAAAATTCAAATAGATTGTTCAAACGGTTCATCACAGAAGGTGGAGTAATTAGTAATTTAGTATCCACAACTTTATTGTGGAACTAAATGGCGGCAGATATAAAACTACTTCAAGATAAATTTTCACGACGGCACTCGAATGGTGAACCTTCAAGATGCATTTCAAAAATAAAATATATATTTTGGATATTGAAGATAATTTATATAAATTTTATTTTTTAGATGTTATAGAAGGGTTGTTGGTGTGAGAAAGGCCCACACGAAGGAATTTGATGATAGGATTGCTTGCTTCGCCGAAATAACTTTGAAAGATGCAGAGTTAATTTTTTTCTCACTTTCATTATATTATTTTTTTATTATTTTTACTAATATTTAATATATTGTATTCTTATTTATTTTTGTTCATTAGGCGTACCAAACGTGTGTTGGAAGAGTTGGCCGAACAAATTATGCCATCTATAATGAACTGTGAAATTGAGCCATTGGTAGTTATACAACAATTTTGTCGAGCAAAAATTGTTGGAGGTATTTAATTTTTTTACAGTTATATATTTTTTAATATGCGTATGTTCATAAAATTGGGAAATTTAGTATGTAAATGTTAATTATTATTTTTTTAGTTTATGTGAAGGTGTCGAACACGTTTGACATAATCAAAATGATTTTGGATCAAAATGCTGAAGAAATCAAAGAATTTGTTGCTGCGTAAGATTTATTTTTTACTCATTTTAATTATAAAAATTTTAAAATAGATTTTTTATTGATTTAATAGTACTAATATATTTTTTGTTATTTTTAAAGTATGGAGGAGTCTCTAGCATGGACAAGTTACATAACCTATTTTTTTGTAACATTTAAAAAATATGAAATAGTTAATTTTGACATAATACAATTCTCTTTTATCTTACAGGTTGAAAGTCGTTTGTGCTGTTATCGAGTCATTCACACGGAATTATCAATATCTCATGTCCAAAGTGTCCCATTATTTTTTGCAACAAAGAGATTTCATCCAAAATGTCCCAAAAAATTGTCTGTTGCATAAAAGAGAGATTTTACTGCGAGAATGTGATGTTTTTTTTTTTTTAACTTTGGGATGATGAAGTAATTTGTTTTACATTTCAATTTATACTATTTATCTAACAATTATTTAAAATTTGTAAATTAAAGTTATTATATATGTTCATATGTTTTTAATATTTTTATCCTGTGTGTTATACCACAAATACCTGAACCGCTCGACCGCTCCTCTTGAACCGAATTAGACCTTCTCGATCGCCGGTACCTGCAAAACACGCCGGGGGTGGTCCCGGCGTGGACACTCCGACGTTGAAGTCGGTGGTGGTGTTTCGGAGAGAAAACGGCAGAGTAACGAGATAATATGTGTATGTGTGTTGTGTAGAATGAATGAACCTGCTCCTTTTTATAGGTGAAGCCATGAAGAGTCCTGGTTGTTCTGGAAGTCTTCCTAACATCTAATTCTAGATTTGGTTAGATCTTCTCAGATCATAAGAATCCTAGTTGCTGTGAACCTCCTCGTAACTTGGTAAACACGACGCCACCTCCAAGTCCTAGTCTCCTCAGCGGAATCCTCCTGTCGAAGTGCCTAGGTGACGAGGTGCCTAGGTGACGAGGTACCTAGGCGATTACCTTAGGCACTCCGCCTAAGCTAACCTCCGCCTGGCCAGTTAAGCCACGCCCAGCTGATGATGAGGTGCCCAGGTGACGAGGTGCCTAGGTGACGAGGTGCCTAGGTGACGAGGTACCTAGGCGATTACCTTAGGCACTCCGCCTAAGCTAACCTCCGCCTGGCCAGTTGAGCCACGCCCAGCTGATTAGACTACGCCTAGCTGATACAAAGTGCGGCCTACGACCGGTCCTTTATGAACCCCATTCTCATGGCCGTATCACTGTATATATTAAAAAAAGTTTAAACTTATATTTTCTAGGTACAAATACAGGTTGAAGTATCTGGAAGTGCTTCGTTAATTGTTTGGAATCCTGACTGTGAAAAGTTGCTTGGACATTCATGCTACGAATTACGTCAAAATATGTTGAGGTATTATCTTATATGGTTCAATATATATATATATATATATATAAAGAGAGAGAGAGAGAGATGGGATCATATGAGAATGGTAGTTAGTGAAAGAAATAAGAATAAATCTGTACCATTAAATCCGACATATCAACGACCATGATGTGGTCAATTTGAGTAAATAATGGTCAAATAGACAATGGCAATGTCGTAAAAAAGTGTACATATAGTGGTCAAATGTACAAATTTGACCACTTAGTAAGGGTATTATGGTCATTGAACAATCATCCACTATCCATGTGGACCCCAACCAATCCCCACAACGTCATTCTCTCCTCTCTCTCACACAAACACACACTCAGTTTTATTTTTCACCCACACACACGAACATAATACAGACACACACACACACACACATATTGAGATCTACCTTCCTTCAACCGCGTCGTCGCCGGTAACCGCCTTCCTTCAACCGTGTCGTCACCGGCAACCGCCTTCCTTCGACCGCGTCGTCGCCACTTTGCGCCGATTGGTGTCGACGGCAACTGAGCACGACTTGCAGGCGGCGATGGCCAAAATCGACCATGACCAAGCGTGACTTGCAGGCGGCGATGGCCAAAATCGACCAATAAACTGGCGGTAATCTCCAGTTCTGACGCCAATGACTGCAATGATCTGGACCGCGCGGCCACCGGATCTCTCCATCGTCCTTTCCATACAGCCGCCTCCTTGGTGGCAGTCGCCTCCGGCGGCCACCAGATTTTAGGGTTTGGGGCTGAAATCGGGATTTTCAGAATCAGAAGATAGGATATGGTTTTAGACTTGATTTTGAAAATTTGACACTCTTTAGGGACTTAATAGCAATTTCAGGATTTTTTTAATATATTCAATTTAATTTACTGGTTAATTATGTAATTTATTAAAAATCTAATAATTGTAAACGAATGCAAAGCACTGCAGATTGAACTAACTTACTCTTGTCCCAATCAAATTGAAAATGAACATGATTAATTGGTATATTCGGTTTGGTTAACCGAATTATTCTTAAATTATCGAAATAATTTGTTATTTATATTAAAATTATATTTAATATGTTAATAATTTTATTTACTATTTTTATATTATTTTGGTTGAAAAAAAAAATTAGTCGGCTGGTTTCATTCTCTATTCGTGCGATCTTTTAGTCGTGATAAAGTGCAGGGTGTTATTTTATAAAGTGCTACGTATTGTTGTATAAAATGCAACGTGTTCATGTATAAAGTGCCCTACTATAATTTTTATATGTTAGCGTGCTTGTGTTTTATGTGGACAAATGATGTGACATATGTTAAAATATTATATAGATCCATTATTTAGATTTATGTTGTGTGGTATTTTGGGGGTAATTATTAACATTAATTTTGGCGGGATCGTTAATTGTGGGAATTATAAAGTAGCTTGTTATTTTATAAAGTGCAACGTGCTATTTTATAAAGTGCAACACGTTGTTCTATTAGGTGCACTAGTTTTTACGGTCCCAGATAAATTATGTGTATTCAAAACTAGTTTTAATAGATATAATTGTATATTGAATTAACCTAAATACTTAAAATATTTTTATTATTTATTATTATAAAGTATATTTAGTGTTAAATTTATTTAATTTTTTATACTATTGTTTGTTGAAAATAAATAATATATATTGAAATATAAAATAATTTATTTATATAGCTCGTTCGGTTTTGTTATTATATATTGAAATATAAAATAATTTATTTATATAGCTCGTTCAGTTTTGTTATTCTTTTTTTTTTTTGTATTTAGTATATTTAGTATTTTGTTAACATATTTTATAAAGTAGTTTGTTGTTTTATAAAATGCAACGTGTTCTTTTATAAGATGCAACACGTTATTCTATAAAATGCAGTAGTTTTTACGATCTCAGATAAATTATGTGTATTCTAAAACTAGTTTTAATAGATATAAGTGTATATCGAATTAACCTATATACTTAAAATATTTTATTATTTATTATCATAAAGTATATTTGCTATTAAATTTATTTAATATTTTATATTTTTGTTTGTCGAAAATAAATAATATATATTGAAATATAAAATAATTTATTTATATAGCTCGTTCGGTTTTATTATTATTTTTTTTTTTTGTATTTAGTATATATAGTATTTTGTTAACATATTTTGTAAGTAGCTTTTTGTTTTATATAGTGCAACGTGCCGTTTTATAAAGTGCAACGTGTTGTCTTATAAAGTGCAACACGTTATTCTATAAAGTGCACTAGCTTTTACGATCCCAGATAATTATGTGTATTGAAAAACTAGTTTTAATAGATATAATTGTATATCGAATTAACCAAAATACTTACAATATTTTAATATTTATTATTATAACGTATATTTAGCATTAAATTTATTTAATATTTTATATTATTTTTTGTTGAAAATAAATAATATATATTGAAGTATGAAATAATTTATTTATATATCTCGTTCGGTTTTATTATAATTATTTGTTCTTGTATTTAGTATATTTAGTATTTTGTTAACATGTCTTTTTTGTAATTTATTTATATATAAAATAATATTTCAGTATTTTGTTATTGTATATTATTATTTTGTCATAAAAGTATATTTAATATTTTATATAGTTATATAATAATTTTTGGTTAAACATAACATAATAAATATATGTATAAGAAACTGTATAAAAAAGTAATACTTTTTATATATTTTGGTAAATTACATATTTGGCCTATGGGCCAAATTAAAATTTAATAAAAACTTTTAAATTGCATTTGAGCCCTTGTGATTTATCACATTTTGAAATTGAAGCCCCCAAAATCCCAGCACGATTTGACGTTCGTCCGCCATTTTTACACCCCTGTTTTTTGCTGCCGTGAACTGCTCCGGCAGAAGAGGACGTGCCGCTGCCGGACTTGCAGAATTCGGCTCTGTCACGCATCCAATGCTGCTCGTCCGACTATTTGCAGAATTTGGCTCGAAAAGAGGTGATGTCCCAACTATGGCGGGCGGCGGCGGCGGCAGACCGATGGAAACGAGACGGCGGATGTCAGTTGTGTCGTGGTTGGCCGCGAATGGAAAGTCGCTGGAGATAAATCGAGACGGCTGATAATATCACTGCGGCGACGGAGGAAATGACGGGAAATTTGTAGAGGAGGTTCGGCGGCGGCGGTGGTGGTGCGGCGGAAGCGTGACAGAGGCGGAATCGTCACGGCGGCGGCAGCATGATGAAGGCGGCGGTGATTATTGATGATTGAATGTTTCTGTCGGCGAGTGTGTTTGTTCCTGCCGGCGAGTGTGTGTTGTGTGTGTGTGTGTCGCGTGCGTGTGTATGTATTGTATGTAATGTGTGTGTGTGTGAGAGAGAGAAAGAGAGAGAGGGAGTGCTCGATAGAGAGATAGTAGGTGGGTGACAGAAAGTAACGGGTTTATTGGGGTGGGTGCCCATTAATGTGTTGGATAATTGGTGTGTGAATAAATGTCCACAATGTCCATAATGATGGTATAATTTTGATTTTTTTCCAGTCATTAGATTATTCGATTTAATAGCTTTAATTTATTCTTATTTCTTTCATTAAGCATCATTCCAGCCATTAGATGCCCTTAATGATGGTATATATTGTAGATAGATGTATGTATAAATGTATATTATGAATTAGAATATTTTTTTTATTTATTATTACAAACTCTGATATTTTAGTATTTGAACATTGAGGTAATGAATTGATATTCCAGTCTCTAGAAGAATCTTCTGTTTAAAGTTCAGATAAAAAAAACACATCATATCAAGAACTTTGATGGATTCAATGTGATTAAGATAAACAATGAAGAAAAGGTTGTTTAGAAGTACAGAACTTTTGTACTTGACAGTCAGGTATGTTTCTTTCATCTTAATTATTATATCACATATCACATATATCAATTTTGATTTGATTATTTATACTAATTGATCAGTTTTAGGAATTTAATGTCAATGCTCGTGGGAGAGAAAGAGTTGGAGTATGTACTTTTTATCTAATTTAGAATTATATTTTTTTTTTACATTTTTAATTAATAATTAACTAATCTTATAAATTTATAAGATTAAGGTATATGAAGTTAATTATTTTATTATTTTACATTTGAAGGGAGCTGATGTGGATGATGAGAAAAAAAATTGATGATGACGTGGTGATCAGTCCAGAAAAGAATCTAATTCCCAACGAATCGGCACCGCTGAAATACTATTCCAAGAGAAAGTCGTTCAGTGTATCGAGCTCATAAAAAACAAAGAATGGTAAGATTAAAGAAAGAAAAATTTGCTCGATGAGATAATGATATTGAAGATGAAGAGATGATTGAAAATATTAGTTTGTGATGATGAAAACAACTCTAAGACGAAGAACGTCGTATATAAGGAAATGTCAATAATGGTTAGTCATTATGCATATGTACAAATTCAATTGTTCATTTAATGATTTTTTTTTTTTCGTAACTCGCATGCATTTGCACGGGTTAGTGTACTAGTGAATAAAAGAAACAATAACCAACAGTTATACTAAACAAGTTATCAGTGTCATGTACAATGTAATTCAAATGGTGAGCAATTGTNAATCACGAGTTGGAAACATCAAGACCAAAAAAGAAATTTATTATCATGGGAGTTCTAGTTTCAATCTTCGGATCGATTGTTCTTGGTTCCTTTTTTTCTCTTCTTAGACTGTTCAATTCTGATTACTAGGGTTTAGATTGAGTTTCTCCGTTCTTATGTCTAGTGTTCTCTAGGTTTTTTTGTGGTTCGCCTCTCTCAACGGATACACGCACAGGCACGGGCGCAACCCAAAGAAGTCGCGCCAGTTGGACAGATGACGCGAACCAGACTTGGCAACAAGACTTGGAGAGATTATAGAAGATCAAGCATTGATTTCTTCTAGATGCTTCAAGATTATTATCTTTTATTTATTATTATTATTCTTAGATTTTTTATGCTTTGAATAAATTCGGTATCCTTAGGATCCTAGTACTCTAGTAGTTATTTACATTCCATAGTTTGGGATTCAAATTTCCTTAGGACTAGTATTTGCTTTCTTTAAGTATTGGCATTGTTATTGGAGTAATGCAATTCAGAACTTAATAAAAAATCGATCTCTTGATCACCAACTTTCGTGTGTTAGGATTCTTTGAATTTTATCATACAACTTGTGCAAAAAAAGGCCTATTGCGCATCATTTGCATAGCTATCGTCGGAGAAGGAAGACCCATTGCGCGTCCGTCGAAGGCAATTCGAGCCATCAGATACATGAACTTCATCACTCGGGGATAGCGTGGTGGTCATTTTCTAATTCATTTGATGCTTTTATATTTCGTTGGATATTTGCTCACTGGGTTTATGACTTTGATTTGAATAGAACTTATAACTTATTACCTTCATGACTGATCTTTGGATTGAACGTACTTTATTTCCTTTTGACTTTCATACTATGGTGCTTATGAGTTCACAACATTAGCTCTAGGAACAAAATGAAGTAATTCTCAATTCATAAACACACAAGTATGAGCATGCTCTCTCGGTCTCTCTCTCTCTTTTTTTTTTCTTTTTTCTTTTTGGTTATCAGTTGAGTTAATATTTAATTAGAAGTTCAATCACTATTTCTTTCGACTTTCATGCTTTGGTGATTATGAGGGCGCTATTACCTCTAAGAACAAAATGAAGTAATTCTCAATTCATAAACACACAAGAATGAGCATGCTCTCTCCATTTCTTTTTTCGGTTATCAGTAGAGTTAATATTTAATTAGAAGTTCAATCACTATTTCTTGGAGAAACCACGGGCTATAAAAGTTTCGATTAATATGTTACAAGGAAAATTTATTTGTAAACATATGCCTTCACCAATAACAAACTAAAAGTGCTCTTAAACTAATGACTTGAAAGTTGGTCACAAAGACTTAGTAGCTCCTAAACTATGAATAACATCATGAAAG
>BKCP01006072.1:2109674-2133274 GCA_008636005.1 Striga asiatica
GGAAAACTACAAAGAACATTAAAGAGGCATTTTAGAAATTCTAAGTTCGATCGATAGTAATAGTAAACCTGCAAAAATTGTCTTTAACATGCTCTCATAGACGTTTTGTGCTGATGTTGTTTCCTTTTTGTCATGAGTCTTAAGGACTGACAAGATCAGTATGAAATTCGTCATGCCAAAACACAAAATTTATTAGAAGACATATACTATAGCTACATCTAATAATGAAACTATCATTTTAGAAGGAAACTGAAATAGAAGTGAAGAAAACTACTTAAAAATACAAAAGAAACCCCTTTTGTTTCTTTTAAAACTTTGGCGGTCACAAATATTTCAAGAACGAAGAAACATATGTTGCCGCGACACTACAAAAAAATGTCATATTCCAATGAAAAATCCTATAGTAATATATTTCAATGGAAATTCCAACGGATATCATAATGGTATAACTTTCGTTGGAATGATTCCAACGAAAGAATTTTTCTTTATCATTTAGATGGAATTTTATCATTCCAACGGCCATTACTCCAACGGTTTTTTTACAGATGGCACCGGGGATAAATGAACCCAGAAACCTGGGGGGTTTAAAAATTGAATTTTGGTGGCGATTCCAGGTCGGTCCGGGTTAGACGCAGAACCGATGATTCCTCATGGGTTTCAAACTGTCAAAATTTTATAATTGGTCATTGGATATTGTAGTCATTGCAAGATCAATGGTTGAACTAACTCAACCTGAACGACCGACGGGCCAACCTAAAATTGGTCGTGGCAATTTTTTTGTTCTATTTTTTTTTACCTATAAATACCATCTTATCCCAACCCATTCTCACACCATTCTTCATTTTTTATCTTTTGTTCTTAATTCTCATCATCTCTATTATTCTCCAGGTTTCTAAGGGAATGCGTGAATACAATTTTTTTTTTAAAAAAAATCTAATCACTTTAAACGAATCACTTTTTTTAATTCAAATGTAACTCAACTTTAAATCAACCTCATTATCCTCAACATTATCAATATAATAAAATAATAACACTCAATCATTCTTACACATTACTTCAACTTTAATTCATGTTGAATTCACTATTCATCTACTCACATAATTTTAACTAACAATCACTTCACATCATCTCTCGGCCTACTTTTACATCAAATCAACTTTAATTATTTTATTTTAAATATTAGTTTAATACAAACTCAAAATTTTCACTAACAACTAACCATACTACTTTTTTCAAAATTAACCAAAGCAAACCAAAAAATCTGAACCAAATCAAAATATTTCATTGGCCTTCTATTTAATGATTTAAGTTTTTATTAACTTAAATTAGTAAACACGAAGCTCTTTTAGTCTTTTTTTTTCTTTAAATTAATTTTCTAAAAGGTGTAGATATTGTAGAAGAAATAAAATTAATATCTGAAAAATAAGTTGCTCCTAAAAGAATGTACTTCTCTTGTCTAATGTAGTTTCATTGATTTTTTTATTGGTTCATTTTGATCTTTAGACCAAATAGAATTTTCAGATATTGATTTCCAGCAAGTTCGAACTGCTAAGGATTTATAGACCTTGACTCAACGGGTTGGGGCCGAAACTAGTGCCTCAAACGATCTACATCTATATATTGAACAAATCGCAAAGATTCCAGAATTACAGATATACAACTGCGAGAATTGTGTTAAAATCATGTCGTGTATTTCACAATTATATATGTACACTTACATAAAGACATAGGATAGGCCATAACCTAGCCCTATAACCTAGCCAATGATACAATAATACTACTCTACAATATTATAACTAACAACTGTGAATTTGATCAAGTATAGTGGAGATCAACTTGAATTTGCTAAGAAGCAACCAGAAGTGACCGAGAAAGAGTGATTTTGTGAAGAAATCTGTTGTTTGAACTGTAGAGGAAATCGAAATAAGTTGCACATTCTCATGGGCAATATGATGTCGAATAAAGTAACAGTCAATCTTAGTATGTCTGGTGCACTCACGAAAGATATCATTATGATACATCTTTATAGCACTGATAATCACAATATAGAGCAGTAGACGACGATTGAGGTGCACCGAGATTAGCAAGTAACCGACACAGCCACAATAGCTCTGAGGTGGAATCAACAAGAGCATGGTACTCAATCTCATCACTCGATCTTAAAAAAAAAGGTTTGCTTCTTAAATGTACCGGGATACAAGTGAATCACCTAAAAAGAAGCAGAACCCAATAGTGGAACGACTATCTGTAGCATCACCAGTCCAATCTGCATCAGAATTGCCGCTAAGTGTCAAGGAAGAACGGGCTAAGAAGTGTAAACAATGTAATAGAGTACCTTTCACATAGTGAATGATGTGCAATACAACAGAATAATGAGTGGTTTACGACGCAGCCATAAAATGACTCATAATATGAACAACATAACCTGTATCAGACCGAGTGAAAGTCAAATAGATCAATGTCCCAAAAAATTGACGATATAATGTAGGATCCTCAAGAAGAGAACCAACAAGTGGAGTAAGGCGAACATCATAATCAAGATATGCGGAAGCTATTTGTCAATTAGTGAGATCGACCTGAGGAAGAAGATCAGAGGCATACTTTGCTTGAAACAAATAGAAGCCATCAGCGCAATCAGAGATCTCAAGGCCCAAAAAATAGCTAACCTGACCCGAACTCTTCATCTTAAAATGATTACAAACATAATCATATAAATTAAAACTACGAGAGACATCATATCCCGTGATTTTCATATCCTCTACACAGAATAATAGAACAATGATGCCATATAAGGAGCGTCAAAGAAATAAAGCAGAATCGTGATCACTCGTAGTTCAAACTGAAAGAATGCATAACTAAATGTAGCATACCAGACACGAGGCGCTCGTTTCAAACCATACAAAGCTCGACGTAAATGACAAGCCTTCCCATATGACAAAGGCCCTAAATAAGGAGTCATGTAAACCTTCTCAGATAAGGCACTATGTAAGAAGTCATTCTTGACATCTAACTATAGAAGAGACCATCAATGAACATAAGCAACTGCAAGTAAACCACGGATAGTAGTAAGACGAGCAACCGATGGAAAGGTCTCTTCATAATCTATGACATACTCCTATTAGTAACCTTTAGCAACCAGACGGGCTTTGTAAGGTTCAATAGATCTATCTAAATTTTTCCTGATTTTATAAATTCATTTGCACACCATGGGTGTCTTGCCAGCAGGTCGATCCATCAAATCCCAAGTAAGAGTCTTTTCTAATGCCTGCAATTCATCAGCCATAGTTTGTTGCCACAATGGATCACCACTCATCTCAAGAAATGACATAGGCTCGTGATGAGATAGTATGATCGAATAACAATGATAGTCGAGTAGGTGAACAAGGGGATGAATTACAAGAGTTTACCTTCGGTGATCAATGGTAGTTGTAGGGACTACATTAAGAATAGACTCAACAAGAAGCATTGGTTCAAAATGTGCATGTGGAGCCACTTCAAGAGACAGAGGCAGGACAGACAGGTCATCAAGTTGTGAGCCAGTATAACTTTCTAGAAAGAACATGAAAAATGGGGACGATGAATCAAATGGAGTGTGGAAATTTGACAATGAAGAAAATATAGTATGCTCCCAAAAGGTAACGTGACGTCAAATGCGCAACTGATTTGAAATAGGATCCCAACACCTAAATCCTTTGTGTTCGACCTCATAACTCAAAAAACAACACATACGAGCACGGGGTTCAAATTTGTTTTGCTCGTGGTATGGGATAAGAACAAAACAGACACAACCAAAAGAGCGTATAATCAGGTGACTGACCGTACAATCTTTCAAAAGGACTAATATCTCGAAGAACTGACGAGGGTAGTTGATTGATAGCATAAAAACTGTCAAGGTTATTTCACTCCAGAAACCATCGAAAACTTAACAGAAAGGAGAAGAGCACAGACCGTATTAAGAATGTGATCGTGTTTTCGCTCAGTCGACCATTTTATTGGGAAATATAAAGACATGAACGTTGAACTATTTTGCCATGATCAGAAAGAAAATTCACAAAAGTATAATCAGTATACTCAAGGGAATTTTCAATACTCACCAATTGACAATTTTTCAGAAAAAATAAAGAGTCAACTGTTTTCGAAGTTTACAAAGAAGACAACTGAAAAACTCAAAATGACTCGAACCTAAAAGACCTTTATTATATAAAGAACAAACTTTATTTGAAGACGCATGCTCAAGACGAAATTCCATTGGAAGATGGATTGGTTGGTGGTGATAATAGCAGAAAAGGGGTACGAGCGAAGGGTATGAAGACTAATTATCTCCTGACAAGATAACACTTATAGAAGAATGCACATCTAGACGATGCATATCCAAAATAAAATAATCTCCAACGCAATATCACGACACAGATGAAATCAACGAATAGAATCACAAATCAGACAGATATCAGTACAAACAACAATTAAAACTCACGAATACCAAATCTGATCGGACCAGAATGTAGCCAACATTGACAAAAGTCAATGGTTAAAGGGCCGCGACGAACTGTAGTGGGGGTGAGATACATGTGTCGGCGAAAGCTTTCGGTGTTGTGACGAAGATGAGGCGCGTGTTGGCCGCACGTGCCGCCAACTGACGTGAAATTTCCGGCGAAGACTTGCCTCGGGACGCCAAAGAGGATGGCTGGGGTGGTGAGAGTCGACTATGGCAGGAGGCGAGCAACAAAAAATCTAGCCTACCATAACCCTAGTTCTGATGCCATGTGAGAATTGTGCGTAAATTATATTAGATATGTATTCTTATATAATATAAAGACATAAAATGAGCTCTGACCAAACCACCGTAACCTAATCTATAATACAATAATACTACTCTATATTACTATAACTAGCAAAATTATTTAGCAACAAGAATCAATCACGATTGTTAGGTATTAAAGTAATTGAGCTTGCTAATTAATTAGAGAAATTACTCAATTAGACGTGAGAAAAGGTCTAATAGGTCTCACTACAAGAAAATGATGAAATTTCAACGGAAATATATTCCAATAGAATTTCAACGGCAATTCCAATGGATATTTCAATGCTATTATTTCCGTTGGAATAATTCCAACGGAAATTCAAATAAAAATATTCCGTTGGAATGAGTTTTCCATTGAAATTTTCGTTGGATTTTAATGATTCCAACGGTAGATTTTCTAACAGTGGTGGAAATAAAAATTCCAACCGAAATTCCTAAAGTGAAAAGCCGTTGGAAATATAGTCGTTTTAATCATCAAATTCCATCTGAAATTTCAATGAAAAATACATTCCAACGGAATATTGTCGTTGGAATTTCCGTTGGAATCATTCTAATGGAAGCTATACCATTGGAATATCCGTTGCAATTTCCATTGGAATATATTGCCATAGAATTTTTCGTTGGAATATAACAATTTTTTTGTAGTGTCTTGTATATATTTATTTTCTATATAAATTGTAGTTTTGAGATTCCAACAAATTTCGCTAGCTCTTCGTTTTTCTATTCTATCTATGCTACTTTTTTCGACCATGTTAATTATTATATTTTTCGGTTAGTTAATTTATTGTGACCAACACCGCTCTCACATTTTCTCCTACTAGTGTTGATCTAGCTAGATCAAACAATCACTTTTGAAGGTCACAAAATATCTCGAATGTGCGTGCTTATGGGTTTGAAGGACTCTTTCTTAGCAAATCAGACAACCTCATTCTTTCTTAAATCAAACTATGCCATTGACAGTATCAAGAAAATTAACCAATAGTCCATATATATAATATTTCTTAGAAGTGATTGCTTAATTAAAATAAAAAAAAATAATACTAATAATATAAAGATCATTTGATTGATACCTTGAATATTCCAACTTGAGGGAAGACTGCGGATCACCCATTACTCCTTGTGAAAATAAACATGATTTTGCATGTACTGTTGAATTTTGCCACTGCTATCATTGTCCATCGCCATCATTTCCTCATCAATGGCGCCATTTCCATTATCCGATCCAATATGAAAGCTAGAGCCCACATCCAAACTGAAGTGATTGCTATAATTATTATTATTATTCAATTGTTCCTCACAAGCGGCAACCTGCAAACACAGAGAATGCAGACGGCGGAGCTCTTGGTGATTCCAACGGTAGATTTTCTAACCGTGGTGGAAATAAAAACTCCAACGGAAATTCCTAAGGTGAAAAGCCGTTGGAAATATAGTCGTTTTAATCATTAAATTCCATCTGAAATTTCAATGAAAAATACATTCCAACGGAATATTATCGTTGGAATTTTCGTTGGATCTGTGTGTAACTTTTAGGTGATAGATAATAGTTATTTGTAATTTTATCCATGTAGGTGGGAAATTTTAATATTTTAAAAAATAATTATTTTAATTTTAGATAAATTTTTATTTGCTATTAGTTTTTTTAATATAATATATAAATATCATATTACAATATAAAATAATTTTATATTGGGGCACAATATAGTTAATAGAAAAAGTATACCATCAAAATAACATAATGCCATTACAAATTATAAATTATACTTTACATAATTTTTCATGTTTCTCACTTGTAATATATTCTAACACATCAGTACAGTCACAATAAGTTAAAAAATATTTAATAAGAAAATGATGTTTTTTCTCAATTCAACATAAGAAAATTATTGAAAATAATTTTTTTCAAAAAAATTATAAACAAAAAATCTATGTTATAGTATAGCTGACTCGGCAATACAATTGATGAATTTATAAATTATGAATATATAATTATAATTCCCCTTGCATTAGTTAAAAAAGACATAAAAAATATATTTTGAAGATATAGAAAAAAATATGTTGCAAAAGAGAGATTTGAAACTATTATCAATATGGTTCATTTACATTTTATTGAATTCAAAAAGGCCTTTTAAAATAGGAATAGAAAAGTCTATATCATATATTAGATAAAAAATTTGAAAACTTGGCGTGAACTAGCAAATCATTACGGTATTATATCGTAGTGATGCAATTATTCATGATAATAACATGTATAGATAATCTCAGTATATAAATGAATAAGCAGGTCTCAATTGTTGGGTCGTAATTTTGAGATTTATTATATTTTATTTAGTTGTGATGTCGCGTTTATGTTATAACATTAATAAAGTTATGAGTTGAATTAAATTATAATTGGTTGAGTTTGTAAACTAATTCATTATGTAACTTTCTTTCTTTTAATTTCATTTTAATATAGGGGACATGATAAAAATTATGAAAAAATGTTCCCACAATTTCCTTTATAGATCATACTGCCAAGGGTTGTAGGGTGAAGCTTTTTTGTCCGATATCTTTTTTTTATCATTTCCAAAAAAAATGGATAAACTGGGTGTAGATGTAAAAGAGATTCTTTCGTTTTCATCACTTTTACATATGTCAAAAAAATATTATGAGATTTCGGTTCTAGAATTATATTAGAAAATTCAAACGGGAGTAATAACATTGAAATATTCATTAGAATTACCGTTGGAATCATTCTAATGGAAGCTATACCATTGGAATATCCGTTGTAATTTCCATTGGAATATATTGCCATAGAATTTTCCGTTGGAATATAACAATTTTTTGTAGTGTCTTGTATATATTTATTTTCTACATAAATTGTAGTTTTGAGATTCCAACAAATTTCGCTAGCTCTTCGTTTTTCTATTCTATCTATGCTACTTTTTTCGACCATGTTAATTATTATATTTTTCGGTTAGTTAATTTATTGTGACCAACACCGCTCTCACATTTTCTCCTACTAGTGTTGATCTAGCTAGATCAAACAATCACTTTTGAAGGTCACAAAATATCTCGAATGTGCGTGCTTATGGGTTTGAAGGACTCTTTCTTAGCAAATCAGACAACCTCATTCTTTCTTAAATCACACTATGCCATTGACAGTATCAAGAAAATTAACCAATAGTCCATATATATAATATTTCTTAGAAGTGATTGCTTAATTAAAATAAAAAAAAATAATACTAATAATATAAAGAGCGATCGACCCAACGAACTTTTCGAAGCGAAGTTCAATCAGTCTACCGCAGTGAGGTCATTTGATTGATACCTTGAATATTCCAACTTGAGGGAAGACTGCGGATCACCCATTACTCCTTGTGAAAATAAACATAATTTTGCATGTACTGTTGAATTTTGCCACTACTATCATTGTCCATCGCCATCATTTCCTCATCAATGGCGCCATTTCCATTATCCGACCCAATATGAAAGCTAGAGCCCACATCCAAACTGAAGTGATTGCTATAATTATTATTATTCAATTGTTCCTCACAAGCGGCAACCTGCAAACACAGAGAATGCAGACGGCGGAGCTCTTGGTGCGCGCACTCTATTTGAAAACGAAGCTGTTGTATAATCACCGAGCAGCCGTGGACCGGATACCTCCGCCGCATCTCAGCCTCGAAGATGATGGATTTCATGGCGTCCTCCTTTTCGTCGGAGTTGTGTAGGCTGTCGAGTATTTTGGTTATGTTGGATACCCCAAATAGACGGTGAACGTTTTGGAAGGTGTTGGAGTTGTTTGCCGGGAAATAAGGGGCTAAGGGGCAGTTGGGAGTGCATCTCCTCCTCTGGTACTTGCACACGGCGCAGGCTGGGTTTCTATCGCCCTTTCTCACCGTCATGTATCCAAATCGTAAAATGTTTTTTATCTCCCAATTCCCAAACTGTGAAATGATGTTTGACTTGGAAAGGAGACTTTGGAATAAGAAATTAAACAGTTTTTTTAATGAAGTTGGATGTCAACAGCCCACGTGTGGGTTTGTTAGGATCATAGAGAGAAGTAGAGAAGTAAAAGAAACTCGAGTCCCCAATGTGTAGGGGAGTTTGTTTACTTTGGTGTGAAATGAAAGTTGCACGTTGACAAAGTCTCACTTGCCATCTCTATTTACTATCACAGTCAAATAAAATAATGGGAGTGTATTTATTACGAAATATTAAAGACTTTTTTTTTTTTTAATTTACTTAAAATATATTTTAAAACTTTGTATTAAAAATAATTATTTATATTTAACATATCATCATTATTATAAGAAAAAAATATAAAATATGAAAAATTATATATTATATATTTGAATATAATGAGTGTCCTCAACCAAACCAATAATACCCAACACATGATATATAGTAAAATTAATTATATGAATCATCATGTTTTTTAAATAAATATATATATATATATTTAAAAAATATGAAATATTTAAGATTCACATTAAACTTTGTAATTTGGATATGAGATGAAAAGTGATGTGTACAAAAAAAATTAAGTGTTAAGAATCCACATAATATGAGATTCTTTCTAAACTTTAAAAGATTTGGGATTAGATAAATACGGAAAAAAATCATTAATTAAGTTGATCAATCAAAAATAAAAATTAATTTCTGAAATTAAAACTATTTATTAAATAAATTGAATTTTTTCGTTGTGACCATAAAATATGTGATTTTTAGATGGATAAAAAAAATATATGACAATTAAGTTGGCATGATTTTTTGAAAAATTTTCAAAAAATTTCAAACGTTTTATTTGATAAATGATTGACTGATTTTTTGTAACCAAATTTACACATTTGACAGAAAAAATAAGGAAATGATTGATCGGATTTTTTGGAAGTAAGATTATCAAGATTCTTTCTCATTATTGGGTAGATTTACCCGTAGCATTTAAAGAAATCATTGCACATATTTTTAAGAATTAAAGTTTATACAACATCTTTCTCAAATAACATTTTAAGCGAAAATTTTAATACTATTTCAAGTAATTTCTCTCTCTCTCTCTCTCTCTTTCTCTCTCTATTATATGGTAATAGATATCTATATCCATAATCTATAGTAATATAGAAAGATTTTTGAAAAAATACATTTATATTAAGTTTGACAAAAAAAAAAAGGTTTGGCTTACTATTACTGGTAATTTTGAAAAAATAATGTGAATATTTAACAACCATTTAGTCATTTTCTTAGACGATTTGGCCAAATTTTCTTTTCAATAGGAAACATATACAAATTGGCCGGATTTCCTTAAATATGGAACCCATTGGAATCTCATTTTTTTTAACCAATTTGAAGATTCTTATAGCAAAAACATGTCAATTATTTGTAAAGTCGAATCTAAATCCCTCCCTTAATATAATTTGAAAACGTGTTGAGCCTAAATGGCTGGCTCGCACGCTTCGGAAGCTTACTTGGCAACATTACATGCTTCGGTGTTTGGTTTGGATAAAAATTAATACAATTATATTCCAAAATAAATAGGACTCCAACTCCAAATAATATTCTTATTCTTATCTCCTCCAAATAGGATTCTTATTCTTATCATAATTTATTTATTTTAATTCCTTCAAAAATTTTTTACACGTATCCATACTATCACCCCTGTTTAAATGAAAAAAAATTAATTTACCATACACGGGTTTGAAACATAAATGAAAATATAATTAACATATGATGCAATTAAGATAAATCAAACAAGTACCCAAAAAAAAAAGATAAAATCAAACAGGGTATTTTAATAAAAATTAAAATACATATTATCAATCTCAGCATATGAATGAGTGTAGACACATTACTTTGAAAATCTTAAACTGGATATATTTAAATCATATATAAAATTCATGGGTATTGATAAAATATTTATAAAATATTTTCTTTATAAAATATTTAGATAGTTTGCTTAAATTTACACGAGTGTTGAATTAGAAAGCTTTCATAAAAAATGTTATTTTTTTTATTTTTGTAAAAAAACTAAAATAATTTAATTTTATATAAAACATTACTTTGGGTTTTAATTAAATTGTCAAATTATATTTTTTAATCATAATAATTAAAAATCCGTAAATTAAATGAAAATATCAACCCGTGTTGAATTTTTTACTTATATCATACACTATTACATAAGTACAAAAATATATATCTTAAATAAATAGAAATAATATGGTGATATGTATATGCATAAGTGTAGAATATGTTTATTTAATATTAAGCAAGATAAATTAATTTTTTTACTTAATTAGATGTCTAATAATTTATAGTTTTATTTGATATAATTTAATTTAGATTGATAAATAAATTTAAATTTTATTTATAAGAATATATATATTACTGTTTTGTATTATATATATATATAATATGGATGTCAAATCGAAAATCGGTAAAATATAGTTAATTTGATATATCATATATGAAAAATAAAATACAAACAAAAAAGTTATAAAATCTTAAAATAAGAAGACGAAACATTTATAAAAACTAATGAAGGAATTATATAAGAAAATGAAATGTGATATATGGTAATGTAAGAAAATTAACCATAAAATAGTTTATGGTAAATAATTGTAGAAGTAAAGAAGAAAAAAATTAACCATTAAGTTAGTGTGATAAAACATATTAATTTATATCCTATCCTAACTCCAAAGCATGATTTTTCGCCAAATAGGATTTCAAAACTTGAGAGTTTGCCACGTAGATGTGTAGGTATTTAACTAATGGATAAAGAAAAGGCAAAACTTATTAGACACATTAGAAGGGCGAAAATGAAATGTGATATATGGTAATGTAGGAAAATTAACCATAAAATAGTTTATGGTAAATAATTGTAGAAGTAAAGAAGAAAAAAATTAACCATTAATTTAGTGTGATAAAACATATTAATTTATATCCTAGCCTAACTTCAAAGCATGATTTTTCGCCACATAGGATTTCAAAACTTGAGAGTTTGCCACGTAGATGTGTAGGTATTTAACTAATGGATAAAGAAAAGGCAAAACTTATTAGACACATTAGAAGGGCGAAAATGAAAGAAAAACGTGGACTATCTCCTGCAGGAACTGAAAATATTGTTTCAGGTGAGTATATTTTATGGGACTTACTTTTAAATTTTGCATTATATGTAATATATGCAACTTACATAATTATAAATTTTTTATTAGATTAAAGGGTATTATTTTATTTATGTAAAATGCAAACAGTATATATTTCTTTGATTTTTTTTATATATTCGATGTCAGACACTCCATCCAGTCAAGCAAGAAAGTTCAGAAAGTCCTTTATAGATGCAAGGTGAGAAAACGACATTCAGTGTACACAACAGATTTTTTAAATGCAATAAAATGTTATGGAGTTCCTAATCACATTTTAAAATTGAAAGTTGGTATTCCTGTAATGCTGCTTCGAAACATGGATCAATCTTCTGGGTTGTGTAATGGCACGAGGTGAGTGATCACTCGACCATTCTTTTATCTTTTTTGGCATTTATACATTCCTAAATCTTAACTAATTTATTATATATCATTATTGTAAAATTTTTACTTTTATATTAGAAAGAAAAACTGCTAACTTTAATAAATAATCATTATTTATTTTATGGGTTATGTAATGACACCAGGTTAGTCATCACTCGACTTGGAGATCGCATTGTTGAGGCTAAGATTCTATCGGGAGGAATATTGGGAGCAAAGTACTTATTCTGCGGATGTTATTGACTCATACTGATGTGAGATTGCCTTTCAAGTTTCAACGAAGACAATTCCCACTTATGGTTTGTTTTGCAATGACTATTAATAAGAGTCAATGACAGACATTGTCTAACGTCGGATTGTACTTGCCTAATCCTGTATTCAGTCATGGTCAACTTTATGTTGCATGGTCAACTTTATGTTGCATTATCTAGAGTTAAAAGTAGGAGAGACTTGAAAATTCTGTGTTGCGACAAGGATGGAAAAATTGTAAATAAAACTATTAATGTAGTGTACAAATAAATTTTTCAAAATTTGATATAATATCGACTTTGGTATTTTCTATTTTTTTACTTTTATACGACAACATGTGTTTTTTCTATTATTTTATGTTTTATATTTTTTTTAAAACAACCCGTGTAGTACACGGGTGTCGTACTAGTACAATTTAATTTAAAATCCGTGCAACTTCTTCATATCATTTTTATTTTTTACCAAAATCTGGTTCCCATTTTTTGGAAACAAACTTTGAAATTAATCATATTTCCCTTTCCAATTGTTTAGGAAACAAAGCTAATTTTAATTCATTTAAAAAATATGAATGACATGGGTATCCAATTTTTTTTAATAAAATTTGAGATTGGTCAGATTTAGTCGGATTTCCTTTCCAACTACTTAGGAAACAAATATAAATTGGCCAGATTTCTCAAATATGAAATTCATAGGAGGCCCTTTTTTTTCGTAACCANAACAAAAATAATTTTAATTTATTTTAAAAATATTAATGCCATAGAAATCCTTTTTTTCTTGGTAAAAAAATTGAGATTGATCGGATTTCACTTTCCAATTTTTTCAAGAACAAAACTAATTTTATTTATTTCAAAAATATTAATGTCATAAGACTCCCATTTTCCAAAAAGAAAATAAATACTAAGAATAATAACTTTGAAAATTTTAAGCGAATTTTTAATACTATTTCAAGAAAATCTCTCTCTCTCTCTCTCTATATATATATAAATATATATATATATATATATATTATATTGTAATAGATATCTATATCTATAATCTATAGTAATATAAAAAAGTTTTTGAAAAAATACATTTATATTATGTTTGGCAAAAAAATAAAAGGTTTGGCTTACTATTAGTGGTAATTTCAAAAAAACACATGTGAATCTTTAAGAATCATTTAGTCATTTTCTTAGACAATTTGGCCGGATTTTCTTTTCAAATAGGAAACATATACAAATTGGCCGGATTTTCTTAAATATGGAACCCATTGGAATATCATTTTGTTACAATTTGAAGATTCTTATAGCTAAAACATGTCAATTATTTGTGAAGTCGAATCCAAATACAATATAATTTAAAATCCGTGCAACTTCTTCATATCATTTTTATTATTTACCAAAATCTGAATTTCTTTTTTTTTTTAACAAGAATTTGAGATTGTTCACATTTCCTTTTCCAATTTTTTAGGAAACAAATCTAATTTTAATTAATTTAAAAAATATGAACGCCATAGGAATAAAAAAAATTGTAACAAAATTTGTGATTGACCTGATGTTGCTAGATTTTCAATCCAACTATTTAGAAAATAAATACAAATTGACCGGATTTTCTCAAATATGAAACTCATAGGAATCCCATTTTTTGTTAACCAATTTGGAGATTCTTGTGTAAAAAAAGTGTAAATTGCATAAATTAAATTCAAATACAAATTAAGTTAAAATCCATACAACTTTTCATATCAATTATGTTTTTTTACCATAACACGAATCCTCTTTTTTTTTAACAAAAAATTTTGATTTGTCGAATTTTGCTTTCCATTTTTTTAGGAAACAAAGTTAATTTCAATTTATTTTAAAATATTAATGCCATAGAAATCCCATTTTTTTTGGTAAAAAAATTGAGGTTGACCGGATTTCTTTTTCTAATTTTTTTGAGAACAAAACTAATTTCAATTTATTTAAAAAATATTAATGTCATAAGACTCCTATATTCCAAAAAGAAAAAAAATACTAAGAATAATAACTTTAAAAATTTTCAGCGAAAATTTTAATACTATTTCAAGTAAATCTCTCTCTCTCTCTCTCTTTCTCTCTCTCTCTCTCTATTATATGGTATAGATATCTATATCTATAGTCTATAGTAATATAAAAAGGTTTTTGAAAAATTCCATTTATATTAAGTTTGACAAAAAAATAAAAGGTTTGGCTTACTATTAGTGGTAATTTCAGAAAAACACATGTGAATCTTTAAGAATCATTTAGTCATTTGCTTAGACGATTCGACCGGATTTTCTTTTCAAATAGGAAACATATACAAATTGGCCGGATTTTCTTAAATATGGAACCCATTGGAATCTCATTTTTCTAACCAATTTGAAGATTCTTATAGCAAAAACATGTCAATTATTTGTGAAGTCGAATCCAAATACAATTTAATTTAAAATCCGTGCAACTTCTTCGTATCATTTTTATTTTTTTACCAAAACCTGAATCCCATTTTTTTTTGTTAACAAAATATTTGAGATTGTCCACATTTCCCTTTCCAATATTTTAGGAAACAACTCTAATTTCAATTAATTTCAAAAATATGAATGCCATAGGAGAAAAAAAAAATTGTAACAAAATTTGTGATTAACCTGATTTTGAAAAATTTTCTTTCCTGCTATTTAGAAAATAAATACAAATTGACTGGATTTTCTAAAATATGAAACTCATAGGAATCCCATTTTTTGTTAATTAATTTGGAGATTCTTGTGTAAAAAAGGTGTAAATTATTTATGAAACTAAATTCAAATACAAATTAATTTAAAATCCATACAACTTCATATCATTTATGTTTTTTTTACCAAAATATGAATCTTCTATTTTTGTAACAAAAAATTTTGATTGGTCGAATTTTGCTTTCCATTTTTTTAGGAAACAAAGCTAATTTCAATTTTAAAAATATTAATGCCATAGAAATCCCATTTTTCTTGGTAAAAAAATTGAGATTGATCGGATTTCTCTTTCCAATTTTTTCAAAAACAAAACTAATTTCAATTTATTTCAAAAATATTAATGTCATAAGACTCCCATTTTCGTTTTGTAACAAAATGTGAGATACTTACCGTGAAAATCTATATATATATAATTGCTAGCTAACCTCATTTAATAAAAAATTTAATAAAAACATTTTCATTTTTTCTCCAAAAGAAGTTACATTTTTTTAATTAATTACTCATTAATCTCACATTTAAGAAGGTTTCTTTTAATTAAACTTAATTAATTAATGACTAAATTAAAAATATTTCTTTTAGTTAATCCCACATTTATGTTTCTTATTCTCATTTATATATATAAACATTTATATATATAAACGTGACAGTCATTATTGTTGTGCAGAAACTATATATTATTATTTTTTATTTCATTATAAATTGAATAAGCAATTAAAGTTATAAGAAATATTAATAAATGTATTAATTACAAACATTATAATACATATCATGTTACATTACAATATAAAAAATAAAATTATTTTTTTTGTAATTTAATTTCCAGCCATACTCAATCAAATATATAACTACAAAATGATAAGAAAGATTAGTTTCATAATTAAAATTAAAAATTTAGCTCCCCAAATGGTAAAACCTTATAAATTAGTAGTATAGATACATTTAAATGACATATAATTTATAAACTTAGACTATACGCATAATAAGATGAATTATTAATTAAATAAATAAATTATTATTATAACACAGTCTATATAATTATTATAGCAAAGTCTATATTGTCAATATTATCATTTAAAAAGTTCATTGAAAAAACATATGTATAAAAAAAATCTATATGATCATAATTAATAGTGCAAAATTAACATTCTTTGACTTTCTATTTGGTAGTAATAATAAAATATTTTATATTACTACTATTCAATAAAATGCATGATTTCTGCATATTTGATTATCGCAATCAATATTCTTTTTTTATAAATTAAAAAGTGTCTTGAATCAATTGTCTCATATTTTTCATTAAAACAAAATAACTGTTGGCCGTGAAAAAAAACATTATTTCACAATTATAAATATAAAAATGATTAATTTTCATTAGACAATTCCTCTTTAAGAAAAAAGTGGCGGGACAAATTTCTGCATGATTATGACATCAAAACATATCTAAAACATCAATATTTTAATGCATTAAAAACATACTTTCAGCAACAGAAAAGTCATATTAAACGAAAATTGGCAAAGTCAAAGAATGAGAATTGACAAGGCATTGTATGTAATGGCAGATTGTTGCATAATATAAAAATATCAACCATAATTAATAATAAACAAAAAAAAGTCAAATCAATATGAAAAAATCAAAATTAAAAACACAGCAAATTATGTGGAATATTATTGAACACTATACAATATAGAAAGAAAAATAATTTGATTTCTCTATCATTATCAACATATTCAACTTTTACCAAGACATTTGCCTTTATATTAAAATCGATTTTTTTGCGTAAAAGTTTTAAAAATAAAAATTGCTACAGATTCTTTTAAACATTAAACAAGAAATTCCTAATATGCGATAAATATATCTAAACAGATTTGTTATAAACTTACCTAATATTTCCAAATTTTGAACAAAATACTAAAAAATTTGAAAAACTTCGGCAAAAGACTTTGAATAACTTCGAAAAGCGATTTTGAACAAGTGTTAGCAAAGCTTCACTTACTGATATGATGAGAACGACGACAAAGAATTGAACTATTTAGTTTTCAAAATCTGAACAAAATACATAAAAGTTACATATGTATGTTATAAAAAGATATGAACAGATATGTTATAAACTTACATGTATATTTGTTAGTAGAGCTGAACATATCTATTAGAAACTTACATATTTTTTGAAACCCTGAACAAAATACATAAAAGTTTGAAAAAGTTCGACCAATGTCATGTTCTCTTCGAAAAACGATTTTGAAAAACATCTAAATAATTTCGAATTATGTATAAAATGTAATATATCTTGAAGCTTATTCACAAAGAATTTCGGAAAACGACACAGATCATTGAAAATAATAAAAAATAAAAACTACGTTTAACAAAAAATATTTTAGCTCATCATAGATTTGTAATATTATCGCCCAATTTTGACCGACCTGTTAAGATTTAGCAACACAGATTAAGAAATCGGGACGAATATTTTATTTTTCGATCACCTACTGTTGGTCACAAAACCAACATTTCTCGGATTTTTTTTTTTTTTTTTAATTTTTTAAGCCTTTACCGGGAGAAAATCTCCGGTAAAACAGTTGTTTTGTATTGAATCTCGCCGAGTTTGTCGTAATATCGGGTTAAGGATTAGGGTTTCAGACAGAGTGAATAACGAGAGAAGCGCCGACATCAAAAAAAAAAAAAACGGCTTACATCACTCTCAAGTAGTTTGTCTCTATTTGTAGTCATGTTATTACTAACCTGTTTTATATTTGATATTGGCTACCCTAAAAAATTAAGTGGACTTCTAATTTGGGCTTTTTTATCATTCAATCAATATATTTCTTTATGGCCCAAAAGTTGCCATTTTGTTCAAATGTCTTAAATATTTGGCACATATCATTATTTATCAACCAAATACAATTATTTATTTTGTAATATTTTGCTGGTATTTTTTTAGTATTTTTTTTTTAAATTTCCTATATGATCTATAGTACAAAATACAATAATTATTTAAACAATTAAAACCATTATATGTCTTAATTTGAAGATATGATTTGTAGTGATGAAAATTCTGTTGATAGAAAAACCACAAACGTTGTATATAAAAAATTGTTTAACAATATTTAGTTATTATTTCTTAGAACATTTTTCCAATGATTATATTATGATTTTTACTATTGTTTATAGATTTTTATTATTTTTTGTTCTATTATATTGTTTTCCGTGCAAATGCACGGGTTAAAAACTAGTAGTTATATAATTCTTAACAAATTCTTCCAAACCGTGTTTTTGAAAAATGAATACAAATCTTGATACAACTAAACTATTGGATACACAAAATCAAAAATATTCATGTGCATCCACAACATTTTTTACAACTAAACTAGGGTAAATTGTAGTTTTGATACCCAAAGTAAAGACACCCATTTTGAAACTTGTCCGAAATCAGTACCAAAACTTTTATTCTGTTAGCAACGTTAGTACCTGATCGTTAGATGTCCATCAAATTCCCGTTAGTTGTTAACCTCCTGGGATTCACTCACTGGGACCTCCTCTTGTTCTTTATTTCGGTCAACCTTCTTATGTTTTCTAGCATTGTGAACAAGTTTTCCACAAACTCTTCATGTCACACTCCTTTGGTGCTTATTCAATCTTAGGGCGCTATTAGGCAATGCACTTGGTGGCTTAGTTGGATTTCTCGTCCTTGTCTTCTTAGGCCTTCCAGCTCTCTTTACAACTGTAGAAGGGATAAGCTGTGGAAGATCCACATTGGGCCACAAATCAGGACCATTTATACCTAATATTGGCAGTTGGTATGCCGTTCTATATGTTTCAATAGTGTACAAGGTGGTGAACATACCCCCATACTTCTTCTTTTCTACACCAAATGGTAAAAATAACATGCTTACATGGGAGTCTAGTCAATTTCCACTTCCTTAAAGAACAAGATCTTCTAAGAACATCAACAGTATGCTGCTCAAAAGGCCCTGTGCACAGTGATTTGAAAATTTTACTCATCAGACCTCATAGGGCTGATTTCTCCTACCTTCTTCATGTTTCCTGTTTGTCCCATTTTTGTTGCGTTTTTCTTTATCACTTTTTATTTCTTTTTTCCCCCGTTTTAGGTCTTTTCGTTAGTTTTTATTCCTTTTTATTGTTTATTGCGTGTCTTGTTTTATGTTGGTTATCCTTGTGTTTCTCGGTCGTTTTTCCGGTCTTTCTCGTCTTTGGTGTGCAGGATGGAAGGTTCGGGAGAATTTATTTTTCATGATATTTGGACCGGGTGAACACAATTGCATAGAGCTATCCGCTGGCAACACACAGGAAAAAACGGAATTAAATTCCGTTTCCAGACGAACCCGAACGGGCCCGAGGAACTAAGTCGAGCAAGCTGTCCGGACCGCCGCACCAGGCCCTCGCGCCGCGATACCCGCCACGGGACTTCTGAGGAGCACCTTCCCAGCACCACGCCGTGACTACCCCCGCGCCGCGCCCCAGCTTCTCTCCACGCCGCGCCACAGCTCGCGGAGACCGCCACGCCTGGACAGAGACCCGAGCTTCCCAATCCGTCACGCCGCTGAGGACCTGTCACGCCGTGAAGATCGCCTCCCCCGCGCCGTGAAATGGTGCCACGCCGCGACGCACACGCCCAGCATCCTCCTCCCGCGCCGCGACCAAGCTACACGCCGCGGCCAGCACTCCCCTCGCGCCGCGGCAGACCCTCCGCACCGTGGCCAGCATCCTCCTCGCGCCGCGCCTGCACTCCCAACGCCGTGACAAGTCCCGCCTATATAAATGAGATCGGGTCCTCGACAGAAGGGATCTCTCATTCTCTCAACGGACAAAACACAGAAAACCCTACCCCTTTCTCTTTTCACTCGTTTTTTACTTTTCTTCCATCGTTTTTAACATAGAACAAGGATTTGATCTCGGATTTTGCTACTGCTTGTGGATTAATCTTGTTTATCATATTCAACTCTCAATTTCGATTTAACGTAAGATTTTCTATTCTTCTAATCCATGAATATGTTTGTCTTGAGTTGTGAGATTGTTTGTGTTGAATCAATCATGAGTAGCTAAATTCATATGCTAGGGAATAGGGGATTAATGTTTTGAATTCGTTTGTGATTGTTGGGATTTATTGATCGTTCCATTTGTACGAGTTATGCTTCAAAAGGGTTTTTTCAAATATTGAGCCTGAGTATTGAGAATTATTGAAGAGTGACACTTCAATTTCCAATCTACGATTGAATTCGATGTATTCTCGCATGATAATGGTTATTCTTATTGATTAGTCGGTTGACAACCCTCTAGTCTAATTTAATCGACTCTTAGAACCGAAAGGGGATGAGTCGGTCGAAATAGGCTCGTATAAACTAGGCTTGTTCGTAACTGTATTGCCTAGGAGTTAAATGACTTGTTAATTCTGCCGTTTAAGTTTGTTCTCTTGTTACGAAGAGTTATTGAGGATGAGTACTTGAACGAGCAAATTATTCAATTCACTTAACCGAATGATCACTTGCCCAATAGTCACAACTCGAACCAAAACGGATATCCCCGACTCCCTAGCTTCTTAAATCCTACTTGTTCTTCGTTGTTGCGTGCTATTTTTATTTGCTTCATTTGCAGTTGTTCTTCGTAGTTAATAATCAAACCAAACCATCTGAGTTAGAAATGTTTAGGAATTTTATTTCTTTTATTTGTGCTTGAATAACGTGCAAAGTAATCCGGCTGACCTTCCTCGAGAGACACGACCCGGTGTTCGAATCTTTCGATTCTACTCCGGTAAAAATATTTACAACAAATTGGCGCAGTTGCCGGGGAAGGTTTAGGACATATTTTGTGCGCTTATTCATCTTATTTTTTTTTCGTGTTTCTCTTTGGTTTTGTGTTTTCGTTATTTTTGGTGTTTCTTTTTCTTATTTTATTTTCTTTTCTTTACCATTGGTGCTCGTAACCCGTTGTTTGTTTGAGTGTATGCGTACCAGGAGTGGACGTAAACTCTCTCCAATCAACAAACCCTTCAACGAGAGCCTGAGAGAACTGCTAGACGAGCTTACTCTCGAATCAAGCGAAGAAGGCGAGCACCGACCAGAATCATCTGAGGGGAGTAACTCAGACATGGCTGATCAACAACCGCCTCGTAATATCCTTCGGAACCTGGCCCAACCCATGATCGGGCCAATCACTTCCTGTATCCGGCTGGAGCAAGACGCCCGAAATTATGAGCTGAAGATGGTCAACTACAATCAGCTCCCATCATTCCACGGGCTCCCCAACGAAGACCCGCTTCACTTTCTTCGGGAGTTCTACAACGTCCTCCAGACGTTCCCACTACACGGGCTAACCGAAGACCAGCTCAAAATGCGGTGTTTCCCAGAAACTCTAAAGGACCGGGCCAAGGCTTGGTTCATGACTCTCGCCCCAGATTCTCTAACAACTTGGGCCGAGGTCTACGCTAAATTCGTTGGGAAGTAGTATTCCCATCAGAAGACCCAAGATATCCGATCTCAGATAGTCTCTTTCGCTCAGCTGCCAAACGAGCCACTTCACGAGGCCTGGGAATGTTTCAAGGATCTACAGAGGCAATGCCCCCACCATAACCTTTCCCCTGGGCTGTTAGCGAATTGCTTCTACGACTCCCTCCATCAGAACCTGCAGTACATGGTGGATACTGCAGCCGGAGGGGACATTGGAGGCAAAACGGCGGAGGAGATGATTGTGATATATGAGACGATGAGTGCGAACTCGTCTCAGAAGAGCATCAGAGGAAAGAGGGCGACAGTGCATGAGATTGGAACGAGCAACAACGCCATGGCCCAACAGCTAGCCGAGCTCACGGAGCAAATGAGGGTATTGAATGCTAGAAGTTCCTCACCAGTTCAGACAGTGGCAGCAAATGCTTGTGGGGCATGCGGTGTACAGGGACACAGTTCTGAGGTGTGCCCTATGGCTCTCGAACCAACTTATGGAGGGCAAGGAGCTGAGGTCAATGCAGTGCAAGGATATCAGAACCGGCCCGGAAATGACCCGTATTCTAACACGTACAACCCCGGGTGGAGAAACCACCCAAGCTTCTGATGGTCTAATAACAACTCCCAGCAGCCGCCTCAACCTAACTTTGTCCCCCATCAGCAGCAACACAGGGGGCAAATGTTAAGGTTGCCCGCACCCGAAGCCGGTCCAAGCCCGCCAAACTCAGATGAAAAACTTGATAAAATTCTTCAGTACATGGCCAATGGTGAGCAGCGGAGTGCGAACAGTGAGGCTTCCATTAAACGTTTGGAAGCACAGCTAGGCCAGTTAGCCACCCGGGTGGGGAACATCGAGGTGGAGCTGAAGAAAGACAGATTGCCGAGCCAGCCAGAGCATGCAAATGCGGTGACCGTAATTATGCCTGAGAGAGTGCCAGAGGAAAAAGTGGGCCCGAAAAAGCTCATTCAAATGGAGGAAACCCCAGTGACATCACCACCAGAGCCTACTTTACACAGATCTCCGAACCTCTACAGACCGAAGATTCCCTTCCCGAGCAGACTCTTGGAGGAGAAGGACCGAACGATGATCCGGGACCTTCACGCGGTGTTGGCCAAGGCCAATGTCGACTTATCTCCTCCCGACGTGATGAAGAAGATACCGGCTTACGCGAGATTTTTCAAGGAAGTGGCAGCAAATAAGCAGAAACTCAGAAACGGTGAAGAAGTGCTCGTGTGTGAAGCTGCAAGTGTCTTCCAACAGAACTTGCCGAAAAAAGAGAAGGACCCCGTAGGCTTCGCGATTTCTATGGCCTTTGGGAATGGGGAAGAGACATCGGGATTGCTTGACCTAGGAGCGAGCATAAATCTCATGCCACTAGCAGTCTATCAAAGGCTTGGGATCGGGGAGTTGAAGCCCACCAAGATGCGCTTACAGCTTGCAGATCGTTCATTCCGTCATCCCGTAGGAATTGTGGAGGACGTGCTTGTCCGAGTGGGGAAGTTGATAGTCCCCGTGGACTTCGTTGTGCTAGATATGGGGACCGTTCAAGAAACTGGCAAGGAGCACACCATCCTCCTCGGACGACCTTTCATGGCGACCACTAGCACGGTCATCGATGTGAGGAAGGGGACGGCGAGCATGACAGTATTGGGCGAGTCCATTGCCGTTTCTGTGAGAGAGACCCAGCCTGAGCCGCAGGCGAAATTGGTGGAAGAGTGTGCATACCTCCGGGCGATTGAGCAGCTCACTGAGAGAGCGTGCATGCAAGAGCACGCTAAGATGTCATTGCAAGGCCGAGCCTGTGCTGAGGAAGGACACCATACCGACTGCCACACCACACCACCCCAGCCGAGTTCCAGAGAGTTGCCCCGATCCCAATGGGGCGAGAGATTTGAGCTGATG
>BKCP01006072.1:2134192-2167819 GCA_008636005.1 Striga asiatica
TAAGCGAGCTTATGTTGATGCATGATGATCGACCAATTTGAGCGTATCCACTTCATATTTATGAAAGAAACCGAGTGAGGCATATATGTTTGATATTCCCATGCTTGAGTGTCTGTGTTCTTAAAGCGTTGCATTCGAGTTGTAATTGAGGTGTGCTATATTGGTCATTGGAAGTCTCCTCGGCTGAGTTGATTAATTTGAGGCTTGTCTTATTTGAAGCTGTTATCCATGCTCGTTTGCTTGTTTTCTTTTCTTTTTGCGTCTTTTTGTTCGGGACGAACAAAGGTTTTAGTGTGGGGGAGTTGTTTGTCCCATTTTTGTTGCGTTTTTCTTTATCATTTTTTATTTCTTTTTCCCCCGTTTTAGGTCTTTTCGTTAGTTATTATTCCTTTTTATTTTTTATTGCGTGTCTTGTTTTATGTTGGTTATCCTTGTGTTTCTCGGTCGTTTTTCCGGTCTTTCTCGTCTTTGGTGTGCAGGATGGAAGGTTCGGGAGAATTTATTTTTCATGATATTTGGACCGGGTGAACACAATTGCATAGAGCTATCCGCTGGCAACACACAGGAAAAAACGGAATTAAATTCCGTTTCCAGACGAACCCGAACGGGCCCGAGGAACTAAGTCGAGCAAGCTGTCCGGACCGCCGCGCCAGGCCCTCGCGCCGTGATACCCGCCACGGGCCTTCTGAGGAGCACCTTCCCAGCACCACGCCGTGACTACCCCCGCGCCGCGCCCCAGCTTCTCTCCACGCCGCGCCTCAGCTCGCGGAGACCGCCATGCCTGGACAGAGACCCGAGCTTCCCAATCCGTCACGCCGCTGAGGACCTGTCACGCCGTGAAGATCGCCTCCCCCGCGCCGTGAAATGGTGCCACACCGCGACGCACACGCCCAGCATCCTCCTCCCGCGCCGCGACCAAGCTACACGCCGCGGCCAGCACTCCCCTCGCGCCACGGCAGACCCTCCGCACCGTGGCCAGCATCCTCCTCGCGCCGCGCCTGCACTCCCAACGCCGTGACAAGTCCCGCCTATATAAATGAGATCGGGTCCTCGACAGAAGGGATCTCTCATTCTCTCAACGGACAAAACACAGAAAACCCTACCCCTTTCTCTTTTCACTCGTTTTTTACTTTTCTTCCATCGTTTTTAACATAGAACAAGGATTTGATCTCGGATTTTGCTACTGCTTGTGGATTAATCTTGTTTATCATATTCAACTCTCAATTTCGATTTAACGTAAGATTTTCTATTCTTCTAATCCATGAATATGTTTGTCTTGAGTTGTGAGATTGTTTGTGTTGAATCAATCATGAGTAGCTAAATTCATATGCTAGGGAATAGGGGATTAATGTTTTGAATTCGTTTGTGATTGTTGGGATTTATTGATCGTTCCATTTGTACGAGTTATGCTTCAAAAGGGTTTTTTCAAATATTGAGCCTGAGTATTGAGAATTATTGAAGAGTGACACTTCAATTTCCAATCTACGATTGAATTCTGTATTCTCGCATGATAATGGTTATTCATATTGATTAGTCGGTTGACAACCCTCTAGTCTAATCTAATCGACTCTTAGAACCGAAAGGGGAGGAGTAGGTCGAAATAGGCTCGTATAAACTAGGCTTGTTCGTAACTGTATTGCCTAGGAGTTAAATGACTTGTTAATTCTGCCGTTCAAGTTTGTTCTCTTGTTACGAAGAGTTATTGAGGATGAGTACTTGAACGAGCAAATTATTCAATTCACTTAACCGAATGATCACTTGCCCAATAGTCACAACTCGAACCAAAACGGATATCCCCGACTCCCTAGCTTCTTAAATCCTACTTGTTCTTCGTTGTTGCGTGCTATTTTTATTTGCTTCATTTGCAGTTGTTCTTCGTAGTTAATAATCAAACCAAACCATCTGAGTTAGAATGTTTAGGAATTTTATTTCTTTTATTTGTGCTTGAATAACGTGCAAAGTAATCCGGCTGACCTTCCTCGAGAGACACGACCCGGTGTTCGAATCTTTCGATTCTACTCCGGTAAAAATATTTACAACATTTCCATCCAAAATCATTTTTATCCTAGGACAGATAACACCATCCCATTTCTTGGCTTCTTCCATGTTGGTATGATCAGTGCCATCATGATTTTTCTCTCTGTATCAAGCAACCCTATGATGTTTTTTTTCTCTGGCAGCCAGAATAAGTGAATTAAAGCTCACACATATTGGTCAAGATTTCACATTTAGGTGTTAAACTAAAATGAGATCATGACCACTGATTTGGAGGTTTCTTCACTAGCCAATCATAAGCCTTAGGATCAAAAGACTTTAACTTGTCCATTCTGGCATTGAACTCTTCCACCCTAGTACACCTTGCAGCAGCCCACAATGCTTTCTTTATTGCCACACCTAAAAAGTCATCATTCTTCATGTTGCTGTGAAGGTGTTGAACACTAAATCTGTTTTCTGCCTCTGGGAACAAACTCTCAAAAGCTGGTATTAGTCCCTTTTGTTTATCACTCATGAAGGTCCATAACTCAGCACCATTTATGCCAATATCATCACCCAACAAAGATAAAAACCAAAGCAAAATATCTTTGTTCTCAGCTTCTACAACTGCCCAAGCTATTAGGAACATGTTGTTGTTGGGATCAATCCCACAAGCAGTCAACAGTTGATCCCCATAGCACCCCTTCAAAAAACACCCATCAACCCCAACCATCTTTCTACGAGCTTGAAAACCTTCCTTACAAGCTTTAAACCACACATTAAAACCTCTGAAATTGATTGACCACACCCTCATTTTCAATTAATTTTATGATCACAGTTGACCCAGGATTAGACCTCAGTAACTCAGCATAATAATCCCTCCATTTACTATAATGTTCTTTTGCATCACCCTCAAGGAGCTGTCTGGCAGCAATTCTTGACCTATAAGTGTGATGCTTTGAGATGTTTGCCTTCAATTTAAAACACAAGTATTCTCTAAGCTTGTAATTTGTATCCTAGGATTTTTTTGGACTTCTTTCATAAAATGTTTACCCACCCAAGATTACTTTATAGAAGAATTATTGTTACTCCAAGCACAGTTACTATGTTCATCATTGAACACCTTAACTTGCCAAGTACGCCATGTTTCATTGGATCAACATATGCTTTCCTTTCACAACTATCACTCTTGCACCTTGCCCTAAGCCTTCTGCTATCATTACTATTAAAGAAAATTGACTTCCGACCCCTAAAGCAATAAGTCTCAATAGCAGACTTTGCCTCTTCTTTGCTACTGAAAACCAGTCCTAATTTAAGGACTGACTTCATACTCTCACTAGCAGGGTTGTACTTGAGGTATGTTGGCATGCACAAGTCATCTTCATCAGAACCAACTAAACTCTCAAGTTCATCACGACAAATTACTGGTTCTAATGTGTCTTCTTCTAATCTATAACTAACTTCATCTCCCAACATGTTATTCAGAGGGCTAGAACTCTTACTTAAACCAACAAACTCAACATCATGATCAACATATTTTTCATACAACCTACCATCCTTCATCATATCATACTCAGAATCAATTAAAACATTACTATCATCACTGCCACTATGACCATCACTATTATCTTCTACAATAGGATCAGGGTGGGCCATTCTTTTTGGTGTTTTTATGTAAATGTCATCAAGAAAGGAAAAATCAAGAACAATACAATAGAAGGCTGACTAGGTTGTGGATGGTTTAAATGTTCAGTGTATTGAGAACCTCTCTATTATCAGGAATAAACATCAGAATTTCAAGCACATCAAATCAGTAATCATGATTTTTGCTCCCCTATACAATGAATGACCATATTGGGTAGATTCTATTCTACCCCATGGGGTAGGATAGAATTTATCGACCATATTGATGCCAAAACCTAATATTTTGCTCCTCATAACTTAATTGTTTGGCAAAATCATTTGTTTCCATAAGACGCAACTTGTCCCCATCAACACCATAAAAAAATCAACAAAACCCCCACTGTAATACCTTGGAATATCTTCAATCATCTCCCCTCCATGGAAAATTTTCAAAGTGAACTGTGTATCCTCATCTATGTAAGAAATATGCAAAAAAGAAACAAAAACAAAAACAAAAAAACAAAAAAAAAAGTCAAATTAAAATTGTGGCGCCCCATTTCTTTATCAAAGCATGACATTTAGCATTCATTTTTTTAGCTCGACTAATTCTTTAAATCAAATAAAATTAAGTAGATGTCCCCGTCTATTTAATTTTCCTAATCAAATAAGAATTATGTAGATGCCCTCGTCTATTTAATTTTTATTAGTCAAATATTATCTAATTAATTAATTAAGCTAAGTCCTAAGCAATAGAGAAAAAGGAAATTTATCTAAGAGCCTAAGAAAAACAACTCTTGGCCACCTTAACTCTTTTGTCGTGTGANAAAAAAAAAAAAAAAAAAAAAATTCCAATGTGTCTTGGGCATCAAGTATTTGGCCAAGCAAGGAAAGAGGAGTCATTTTCCTCCTCAATTTCCCTTAAACGTTCTCTCCAAGACTCCTATATAAAGCTTAAGACCAAGACCCAGAAGCCTTTATTTGTTCACGAAATCGCCCAAAACTCTCTCGTCGGCGATCCAAGCACCGCCGCAAGAGCGCCATGTAGCAACCTGAGATCCCCGCGTCAGCGCCAGCAGCATCGCCGTCCATCACATGCCAACAGCCGAGAAGCCAAACACCAAAACACGCCTGGACGCATGAAGCAATCGCGAGAAGCCCTGTAGCCAAGAGAAAGCCACACGCCGAGAGCCGTGTCCGAGAGACCAAGTCGAGTTCAACTGGGCATCTTTTTCCCTTTTTCCTGAGCACGGTAAACTAGCCCTCTTACCCTATTCTGGCTGAGAATTATTAAATATAAAGCAAGAAGAAATATTGTTTAAGACTTAAAGGATATTAAATAAAAATTCAAGAAAAGAGGATCCAAGTTTGATCTTGTGTAATGCTGTTTTGTTTAAAAGATCAAGAATCAAGTATAATATGAAAAATTAAGATTTTTCATGCTTGTTTGAAGAGTTATTAAGGTTTAAGATGAATAAAAAGAAGGATCTTGAATTTCATGCTTTAAAGTTTAAAGAGAAAAAGAAGAAATTAGGTATCTTGTTGCTTGTGTTAATTCGACCTTGATCATGCGATATTGATGAGAATCAGAGGCTTAAAATTATGTTTAGATTTGTCATGTGTTGAGGTTTGAAAGTCGAGATGTCATGCTTTAGGGTGCTTTCGTTTGGTTTTAAATCCCTTGAAATTGAGAACTTTAAATGAAAAATCCAAGAACTTTAGAACCTTGAAATAGAGCCTTAAAGTCCTTAGGTTTTAGTCGTCGGAACCCTAAAGAAATCACTGGAAGTTCCATCGGAGGCCGGCCAAAAGCCAGCACTAGGCAGCCCTGTGTTCAGGCCCGAGTCGCAGCAGACCCGCAACCGCCCAGTGTTGCCACAACGAGTTCATTATCGCACCTATTGTTACTCGCATATGGCTGCGTGCGCGTGCTACAAGACGCCACAGCACCCCAACGCTTCTAGTGCCCTGTGGAGTCCTTGTGCATTCCCGCAGCGTGTCGCTAGCGCCCATCCTCATGTTGTACGGACCTGCATGGCACACCCGATGCTCCCAGAAAACCTTTCCAAAACCCCGACGCTTCCAGGCGTGTAACCCAGCAGCAACGTGCATGCCCAGCGCTATGCCAACACCAGCTTGTGTGCGCCCAGCACCAGTGCGTCCAACAACCCGTCGTGCATGTGCCCAGCAACCCACGTGCGTGCTCAGCGGCCTGACCGCGCCGAACAACGACCGAGCCACACCCGAACGAATCACCAGCGAACTGGACTGAGCCACGTCGAGTTGTTTTCCTATTTTTTGAACCTCAGTAAGTTTTCAGTCGAGCCTAGTTAGTTTACGTAGAGAATTAAGTATTCTATTAAGTTGAGCCTCAGTCGAGCTATAATTTTCATTTTCAAGCTTACAAATAAGAAAAATTAATTAGCGAAGCTAATTAATTAAGTTGAGTTATAATTGTTAAAGTTAAGATAATAAATTGATTTTCTCAAAAAGCTATATTTATTAAATAATGAAGCTAACTAATTAATTTTCTAGTCGAAATAATTAAAATGAACCAATCAAGAATTCTTTCTAATAATTAATAAATCCCTAAATATGTAGGTTTCGAGGAGTCGAGCCCTCAACCTTGAGAATTCATCAGTTAGTCACTACTGCATTACGAGGTGGGAATTTCTATACTGCATTTTACATTCCTTATATTCGCACGATGTTATGTTTGAGGTATGTGGTGTGTGTAATTATGAGTTAGAATTTTCGACCTTTGCGCAGTACCATTCTGTCAGAAGAAGATAAGATAAGACCTTATGACCTTTGGTAGTGCCATTATGTCAGAAAGCATATATGAGATAAGTTCCCCGACCTTTGACAATACTATTCTGTAGGGGAAAACAATAACTTTTAGTTATTCATGTTGCATGCTAATATTATGGTATCTATTATTATATTGAATGTTGAGTCACCGAGTAGTGGGATGCTCACTCCTATTGTTTCCCACATTTCAAGTTGATCGAGTTGGTGCCGGACACAATGGTGAGATTGGTCTATTTTATTACGCTTTTGAAGTTATTTATGAATTTTAGAACTATGCTTGAGTTTATTTTGAGACTCGTTTGAGATCTGTTTTTCGAACTATGTTGAGGTTTTATGAGCATGCTTTACAATTTAAGTATGAGTTCTGAGATGAGTTTTGAGAAGTTGAGTTAACATTTGGGAAGAGAGTTTCCATAAGAGTACAAGAGCAAATTTGAGCTTAGTTTATAAGAAAGAAGTTTTCCACAAAGTTAAGAAGAAAAGGTTTTACTATAAGTACCATAGAGTTTTCAAAATGTTTTTGAGAAAAGAAAAATTACTTCAGAAATTTAGAAGCTTAAGAAATAAGAAGAGGGTGCTTACATTGTGGTTGTTGTAAATATATTTCCGGAGTAGAATCAAAAGATTCGAACACCGGGTCGTGTCTCACGAGGAAGGTTAGCCGGATTATTATGCACGTTTATTCAAGCACTAATAAAATAAATAAAATTCCTAAACATTCTAAATCAAAGATTGGTTTTGGTTTAATTATCAACTACTGCGAAAATTCAAATGAAGCAATAATAAAAAGAATAGCAAGTAACAAAGAACAATTAGGATTTGAGAAACTAGGGAGTCGAGGAGATCCGTTTTGATTCGAATTGCAATTGATGGGCAAGTGATTGTTCAGCTAAGTGATTTGAATAATCGACACGTTCAAGTACTCATTCTCTAACTTTTCGTAACAAGAGAACAAACTAGAACGGCAAATTAATAATTCATTTAACTCCTAGGCAATACAGTTACGAACAAGCCTAGTTCATACGAGCCTATTTCGACCGACTCCTCCCCTTTCGGTTCTAAGAGTCGATTAAAGTAGACTAGAGGGTGGTTAACCGACTAATCAAATAGATTCACCAATTTCAAGCACGAATAAATCAAATTCAATTGAAACAATTGTAAGTTAAAGTGTCACCCTTCAACAATTATCAATACTCAAGCCTGACAGTTGAAAAACCCTTTAGAAAGATCAACTCGCATGAAAAGAACAATCAACGAATGCCCACAATCGCAATAGAAATCAAAACATCAATCTTCTATCCCTAGCATATGAATTTAGCTACTCATACTCAAATAATCAACACAAGAATTTATATCAACCCAGGAATTCATATTCATCAAGCTAAATGAAAAAAAAAATCTTACGAATGATAAAATCCCACAGTTGAATCTAATAAACAGGCTTAAATCCCAAGCAATAGAAAGATTCTAGATCAAATCCGTGTTCTACGTCAAAAACGATGAGAGAAATATGAAAGACGAGTGAAAAAGAGAGGGGTAGGGTTTCTGTGATTTGTCGGGTCGAGAAAAGATAATTTGCTCGCGATCTCGTGACCAATATATATAGCAGGCGCGTTGGCACGGCGTGGCACAGGTGGCGCGGCGCGGCAGGGTGCGGTCTCGCGNCGGCGCAGTGCTGGGCAGGCTGGTACTACATGTTTTGGAGTCGTTCAGGCTCGTCCGGTATCGGAATTCGATTCCGCTTTTTCCTGTGTGCTACCAACGAACTCTTCTATTTAGTTACGCTTGCCCGACTAATTTTTACCTAAAATACGGTGGTCCCGGGGCTTCCGACCTACACACCATAAACAAAGAAAAATCGAAAAAATATACGGAAAACACAAGAAAGACCAAAATAAAGCAAACCACGAAATAAACTACAAAACGCACTAAAAACCAACTAAAATACCTAAAACGGGGGAAAAAGAAAGGAAAAATAACTACGAAAAATGCAACAAAAATGGGACAAACAGTGGTATCAGAGCAGGTCAACGATTCTGTATCTTGTAAAATATTAAAGTTAGAAAATTGTCAAAAAGTTGACTACTCGCCACCTTCGTGCCGCGCCAACTCCAAGGTAAGTAACACGAGTCAAGTTATTAATGAGCATATTGTTTTGGGGCATAGGACTTACCCTCCAATAAAGATCTTCGAACTCTAGCAAGGTTGCGTTTTGAATTCTAGTTAAGATTTGAACTTTAGACAAGTTGAAACTTTTGTTAGGATTCGATTTTTATTCTATGACTTTAAAAGTGCCTTCTGTCAGCAATGGCCAGAAGACAACAAAACGCAGGCCAGGGTTAGCCCGCACCAAGGCTTATCCAAGCACAAATAGTGTCCCATTTCCACACTCTGCAGCAGTCTGTGTTCACTGGACATGAGGGACCATCTGCAGTAGGCGAGTGGTACCGTAAGCTAGAGCACATTTTCAACGTGCTTGCTTGCACGAATTTTCAGCTGGATGGTGACGCTGACAATTGGCGGTCAGACTATTGGAGGCTGAGGCCAGCTGACTAGCGTGATGCTTTGACCTCGGATCGACTGAAGGAGATTGTAGCTGAGAAGTACTATCCCCAGCATTTCTGTGAGCGCATGGAGAGAGATTTCTGGGATCTGCTCCATGGCGACAAGACGATGGATGAGTATGAGCGAGACTTCACCCTCATGAGTTCTTTTGCGGATTCATTAGCGTGGCGCAGCGGAAGCGTGTGGGCCCATAACCCGCACGTCCCGGAATCGAAACCTGACGTAGGAGGAGGTGCCTACGGCCACCTCGGGATGGAAAGCACAACTAGATAAGGAACCAAAAGGTAACTCTTGGCGGAAGTCCAATGGTGTCGAATTCTAGCTACGAGAAATTTGAACTCTAGTTAAGTCCCGAGTTTTGAGACTCTCATTAGGATACAAATTCTGATATTTAAGTACCTTGTTGCGAGTTCATAGAAAACTGTGTAGCATAAATTATATAAACATGTCATTTCTTACATAAGTATATTTGCTCGCATAAATTATACAGATGGTGTGCATGCTAAAGACTTGTAGAAAGTCAAGCCTAGGGCCCGACATCATTATCGTAAGGAAGATTCGAGAATTCCAAGAGCTCGTGTTGAACGAAGGGTTGTCAGTAGGAGAGAATATTCAAGAGGTACTCGAGCGATGAGAAGAATTGAGAGGGTTGGGACTTCTGCTCTCACACAAAGATGGGATCACAAAGCTCTTGAACATCCTGCCACCATCATGGAAACCTGTGGCAGAAGGAATTTGCGGCGAACTTAATAGGATGAGCGAAGAATCCCCTCGGGCTAGGGGAACAGCTCGAGTCAGCTTCTACGACGTAGTACTCTTTTTGGGCCGACGCTGGGAAGAAAAGGGAAAGACATATGGAATTCGTAAGTAAGAAGACAGAATAAGAACTCTTGTTTATAGGCGAAGTTAGCCAAGGAAGTAACTAGGTAATAATCTTTTAATTCGTAATTTTCTTTTAAAGAGGAGCTTCATCCAGTAACTCTAGATGCTTATATTTCCGAGGACGAAAATAGTTTTAAGAGGGTAGGTTGTAGCGCCCCATTTCTTTATTAAAGCATGATATTTACCATTCATTTCTTTTAGCTCGACTAATTCTTTGAATCAAATAAAAATTAAGTAGATGTCCCTGTCTATTTAATTTATCTAATCAAATAAAAATTAAATGTCCTCGTCTATTTAATTTTTATTAGTCAAATATTATCTAATTAATTAATTAAGCTAAGTCCTAAGTAAGAAAGGAGAAGGAGATTTATCTAAAAGTCTAAGCAATAAAACTCTCGGCCACTATACAAAAATTTTCACTCAAAATTTTTTTCAACTCAAAATCTAACTCAACTTTAACTCAAGTCCACTGTCCTCAATATTATCAATATAATTAAATAATATTACCCAATCATTCTTACATCTCACATCTACTTTAATTCATTGTTCATCCACTCACATAATTCTAACTAACCATAACTTCATACCATATTTTCCTAAATTAACTCTAATTAACCAAAAAATTACACTTTGAGTGAAAATTTTTGTATCCAAACACGCCCTAAAAATGAAGTGTTTATCGAAGAAATTGCATTATTGCGCACTACAGAGGGCATTATATGGCACTATTTAAAACATTGCAAAAATCAGATAAAGCAGTTTTGCTCGTATTTTACTTACCAAAGGACTGGCATAAATCCATAACTCATCTGCTGATTTTTCTCCAAAATCCCATTTATTTGGACTCTTTTTCACAAAGTTTTTTTTTTTTTTTTTTTTAACCTCCCAAACTATACCTATTTTTAGAGTTTGTCTTACGAACTTTTTTTCTTGACAATTTGCCTATCATAATAATCGAAACTAACAATTTTCTTCCTCGATTGAAAAACCTAATATGGCACAATTTTTTTTAACACAATTAACGATAAATTGAACTTTTAGAATTGCTTTAGGGCTTTTAAAGCCCAAGGCGAGACGAACAAAATGAAGTACAGTTTGTCGATTTCTGAAAATTTATACCTCTGTAATAGATTGACGAAGATAGTAGGAGCACGTATGTATAGAAAAAATTTCAATGTAAGTTTTCTGATAATCAAGGTATTCAATTTTCCATTAAAATGTGTCCTTTGAAAGATTGGAAGACGAATTTTCTAACGAAGTAAATCTTATGAAAATCCAACAGTTGGATTTCGGTTAGTAGCCTAAAAAAGGCTAACTATTAATCAGTAGTTTTCTAACTGTTGATCAAAATCCGACCGTTGGATTTTCATAAGATTCACACATTAGAAAATTGGTCCTGCAAGCTTTCAAGACACCTCCCAATCGAAAATCGGATATCTTGATTATCAGAAAACTTGAATTTGAATTTTTTTTTTCTATACACACGTGCTCCTAGTATCTTCGTCGATCGATTCTAGAGGTATCAGTTTTTATAAATCGACAAACTATACCATATTTTGTTCATCTAGCCATAGACTTTAAAACCCCTAAATCAATTTTAAAGATTAATTTAAAATTTATTGTTAATTGAATTAGAAACTTTTTTTGTCATATTAGAGTTTTTAACTGAGGAGGCAAATTATTAGTGTTAATATGGGAGGCAAATTATCAAGAAAAAGAATTTGTAAGGCAAACTCTAAAAGATCACCATAATTTGGGAGGGAGATAAAGTTTTCCATTTTTTTTTTTAAATCATACGACGCAGGTTAGGTGTAACCGGAAAATCAGGTCAGTTCGGACGTTATTTTTCTGTACACCGCACATCCATCTTCATCTCTCCCCTTTCTTTTTCTATTTTTTTTTTTTTTCATTTTTTTCGTAAAATCAATTCAACCAACACAAGTTTATTGATCTGCCGATCGATGACCATTACAGGTTTCTGGAATGGAATTCTTCAGAAAAGCCAAATCCGTCAGGCTCAAGAGCCACCACGACAAATACCTAACGGCGGACCCTGACGAGGACACCGTCGTCCAGGGTCGATTAGGCACCTCGATCTCCGCCAAGTGGGCGGTCGAATTTGTAGACGGCGTCGAGAACGTGGTCCGGCTGAAGAGTCGGTACGGGAAATATCTCACGGCTTGCGACGAGGAGTTCCTGTTGGGGGTAACCGGCCGGAAGGTCGTCCAGAGCCTACCGAGGAAGCTGGACTCGTCTGTCGAGTGGGAGCCTGTTAGGGACGGGATGCAGGTGAAGCTGAAATCGAGGTACGGCAATTTCCTGCGGGCCAACGGAGGTCTGCCGCCATGGAGAAACTCGATTACCCACGATATTCCTCATAGGCACCACGATTGGGTTTTGTGGGAGGTTGATGTCGTTGAGGTCCGGCCTGAGTCACCACCTAGGGTTTTGCGATCAGATTCTTTGGATGAGGATTTGGGTTCTGCTTCCTTTCATATTCGTATCCCAAGCGTGGTCAGTTTTTCCTTCCCTTGTTTGAGAAAAGAAAAAAATAAAAAATAAAATAGAAATCATTTGAAAGGAATGAAGAAATGTGTGGATTTCAGAACAGTGAATTTTCTCATCAGTTCTTATATAAAAAGCACACATGAATGAAAGAAATTGTTAATATGACCTATATTGTACTTAATTAAATCTGAGTTGTAAAATTATGCATCACGAATGCATTTTCCAGAATAATTTAATTTGTATAAAGGTGATTTAGTAAGAAAAAGTTCACTCGCCATCTTCTGTATTTTACTTGGAACTTATTATATTTTGGTGTTTCCTATGACCAGTCTAGTGGTTCATTTGAAGACTCGCCAAAGAAATCAGAGGGCAGGTTAATATACTATTACGTGGTGGATGAAGATGGGGAAGTCAATGATGAGATTGAGGAACGTTCATTCCAGTTTAAAGGGCATTGCTTGGAGGAGCTGACTGACAGGTTGGAGGATGAAACCGGGCTTGAGGATATAATCATTTGCTCGAGAAACATTGTGAATGGAAAGCTTTATCCACTCCGGCTGGCTTTACCTCCCAACAACAACACCATGCATGTTGTCGTGGTCCCACCAACTTCGAAAGGTTTGTATTCGTTCACCCTATCTTGAAATGTTCCATGTTGTATTGCTAAATTTTTTATTAAGGATATTTTATTAGTTAGGCATGCTTGTGAACGGGACGTTTGTGTGATATAATGTAAGGATGTGAGGTGAAGGGGAGAATCAGGGGAAATGGTTCGTAACAAACCTTATATGAAGTGGAGTTTAAATCAATCGGAAATAAATCAAAGCAGTATACCAGTAAGGAGTTTAAAGGGGTTTGAATTTTTAGTCTTAATTGCTATTTTTAGCGCAATAAAATGAGGTTTCAAGTTTTTTCTTGGGACCAAAAATTCACAATATATCTTTCATAACTCATTTGGGGCGATCACACAGTATCATGTGGTACTATCATGATGCGATCATGTGGTGCGACAATGATGCGATCACGGTTGGGATTTTATGTAATTTTTCATTTTAAACTCAAAATTTGTATTATAGTTTGGTCTTGATAGTACCATTGTGAGAGTCCCATCTGGGGTGGAAAAAGTGCTTTAGTTCCGTGGTCCAAACTCCAAAAAGAATTTGTGCTTGTGATTCGGGTTAAAAAAGATTGTAGCTATTGGGTTTTATCATGCAAGCTTTGCGGAACACTGAGAATGGTGTTTTTATTATGAACTTAAAATCAATATCATTAAATGTTTTTTGTCAAAATGCAACCTTGGTTAAATGCATGGAGAAATCTGCAACGCATGAAGAGGTTGCTAATTAGATGTGAGGAGTATTTGACTTGCTAATATAACTTTTTAACTACTAGAATCATTTGGGATCGTGTTCTTTAAAATTGAGCTATTTTAGCTTGGTAGAAGTCCAAAAGCTAGACTAAGCCAGCCAACTTCTTGAGATGTCATTCCAAACATGTTCCCCCTTTTGACACTAACTTATGAATAAGTAAATCTTTTGCTTTATTTAACTGAAGTCTATTATTTAGAATTTAAATATGAACTATGTTTACATTTAGTAATTGATAATAGCAAGCTTATACAGTTAGAGCATTTTTAGCTATTTCTTTGACTCCATGGTTTGGCTTATAAAGAAGTTGGTTCCTTATAGCCAATGGTGCAACTTTCAACTTGTTCATTGGTGATGCTCTGAGATAGTGTCACACTTTGTCAATGAGTAACTGATAATCTGCATGATTTGGCTACTTTAAAGCAATCACTATGCTTGGATATAAATTTTTTTTTGTTTTGATTGGATTGGTTAAATTTGAAAAAGTTGGTATGGTTAGTTGTTAGTGGGTATATTAAAATAATATTTAAAATAAAATTATTAAAATTAAGTTCATGTAAAAGTAGGAAAGAGAAGATGTGATGTGATGTGATGTGATGGTTAGTTAAAATTATGTGAGTTGATGAATAATGAATTAAGGTTGATATTGTGTGTAAGAATGATTGATTGATATTATTTAATTATATTGATAATATTGATGATAGTGGGGTTGAGTAAAGTTGAGTTAAAAATGATTGGATATTTTGGGTTGAATTTGTATCCAAGCATGTGATTCCCAGGTTCCAATATCCCCTCTTTTAGTATTTACCTTATGAAATGTCATAGGGTTATAGAAAAACTTATCCTTGATTTTTAGTCTAATTAATAACACCTTGAATTATATCTCCAAATCATGATGCTCCCTTAATGTGCTAAAAATAACAACTCTTGAGGCTTGTGTATACATAACAAGCACCCCAACTTGAGGATGTAGTTTGTGAAATGAAACTAACATCAAGAGGGGCTTTTCTAATTCTAAAGGTGATTGATTTTTTTAATGGCATGGCTAAGTCTCTGGTAGTTATGTAAATGTCTGTGTATTTTATTTTTTATTTTCTCAATGTTGATATGTCTAAGCGAATGCAAATTCATTCCCCTGTAAAATAACGTCTTTTTTTTATCATTTGACAGCTGCAAATGAATTCCTGCCAGCAGCTCCTACTTCTCCATGAATTATGCCTTCATCTTCAGCAAACTTGAGGCAATATCCAAATTCAAATGAGTGATCAACAAACAATACTTCGGTTTTCCAAGCATGAGTGTATTTGGTAACTTTTACTGCCCAACAATAATGATTTGCCTTTCATCAAGAATCATTCCAGTATAATTTGAAACTAGATGATGTGATTTTTGTGTAAAAAAGTTGCCCCATTTTTTATTCAGAGCTGTATATTATTATTCACTTTTATGCCTAGTTTCTTTTTGGGCAACAACTAAATACACGTTGGATTCATGGAAGTCATGAAACCGGGCAAATTCTTCTGTCCAAAATTGTACATTGTACGTCTCATGTGTCTACGTTTCATGTGACTATTACTAGCCTTAATGCATAATAAGAGCGCACGATTTATAGATATTATGGCTAATCTACTTGGAACACTCTTGGTGCCAATCGATTAACAAAAACACTTCCGCTTCATTTTGATCATCATCACTTCTCAACTTATGCTGCAATTTCACCTTTCTAAAATTTGCAGAACAAGGTATTGGTGCTATTATGTCCATTGCAAATGGAGCTGGAAGAGTCATTGTTGACAATTCTCTTGGCATAGTGCTAATAATGGACTAGATCAAAATGGCTCAATTAAATTCTAGTGCTTCTTCTATTAGTGAAGTTTATAGAAAAATATATATATATATATCAAACGGCGCAATACACCTTGGGTCGCTACGAAAACAGCCTCCTTGTATAATTACAAGGGTAAAATCTGCGTACAACTGACCCCCAGACCCAAACTAGTTTGGAATATAGTGGGTATGTTGTTGTTGTTGTTGTTGTGTAAGGTATTGGTGCTATCTTTCGGGATTTAGAAAGTTACATGGCATGACAAACTTATGTGGCTTTGTTAAGTCTTTATTAAAAGGAGACATATTGTGCGATTAAACCTTCTTCCCTCAAACAGTTCATTATACATGTAACTGCTTTTTGTTAAAAAAAAAAGAAAAAAAAAAAAAAAATGTGATATGTATTTTGAGGAGTGGGACTTGGATTATTAGACAGGGTGAGGTGAGTACTGACAGACGGATGATTTTTTATATTTTATCGTGATTTAACCAATTGTACTTCACAAGGTCTGGTCTTTTTTCTCTGAAACATTAAATTTTACTGAAACATAAACTCAATGTACAATGCGAACAACCAAAAGGTTGCACTTGCCCCAACCAAACACCAGTCTTAGGCTAGTAACACAAGTAGGAGGCCACTCTCACAGATGCCCCTAAGAGACCAACACGGTCATAACATCAAAAGCAAATCCAACAGGACTAAAGCTAGCAATGCTCACATACATAAACACTTAAGTACAAGGTAAAAACAGGACACTAGCATACACATCAACTAAAGAGAAAATGTCAGCAGTCAACACAAACACTTCTGAGGTGAAACCTTGTTTTCTCATTGCAGCCTAAGCAATTTCTTATCTGTGATAAAGATTTGAGCTCTTTGCCATCCCATTCTGCTTCCAGTTTCCAGCCAATCCCTGATCTCCAGCAGCCCTGCCTCCACTGAATGGTTTGAAGACCCATCCCTAGAGCACCACAGGTTGTGAATTTCAGGTTCTAGTTGCTCCACCTCAATCCTGCCATTGTTATCCTGAGCTTCAGAGACAGCATCACTGGCTACATTGCTCTGCAACCCTACTCTTTATCTCTCACATAATAACTGACCCTGTTTCCCACCTAGTCTCTTACCAGCCTGCTTTTGAGTCTTCTGAACTGCATTAAATTCCAGCCACTCAAGTTTTGCTCCCTCCACCACTTCTATCTCTGCTTTGCTCTCCTTTTGAAACACCCAACTATTTCTTGTTTTCCACATCCACCATGATAGGTACGTGGATAAGGAAATTATATCTCTGTTGTGATCATTGTCAGGCATTGAGCACACCTCCTGCCACCACTCCTTAAAATTTGCTTCCTTTCTTTGGACACTATTCCAGGTGATACCAGCAAGTTTCTAGATTCTCAAGGCTCTTTCACAGGTAAATATTAAATGAGTCAGGTCCTCTTCCTTCTCCACACCAATCACACATGACATCTCCCACCACACCTTTAACTTTCAGGTTTACTTTTGTGCCCACCCAGTTGTGATAGCATCTCCACAAGAAGTTCTTGACCTTGGGTTTGATGTTAAGATTCCAAGTGTTCTGCCACATATTCTGCATCCTCTCCCTGGCTGAACTAGATTCCACCATCTCCTTGTTATCTTCTTTCATCTTCTGGATGAGTTTATAAGCCTCCTTCACAGAAAAATTTCCCTGTTTGTCACAATGCCAACCCCACATGTCCTTCACATTCCTGTGACTTATGTGAATTTTCAAAATATGAGTTGCATCCACAGAGTTAAAGGTTTGATTTATCAAATCATGGTCCCACTGAGTCCCATTTAGGGTCATTAGATCATACACTTTGCAAATTCTCTCCTTATCCTCTTCAAAACAACATAAAGGTTTAAAATTAGGGGACTGAAGAATCCATGGAGATTCCCAAACATTGATAGAATTTCCATTTCCCTCCTGCAATCTAGCTCCTAATTTTAAGGACTCGCAAGGTCTGGTGGCAAGGTGGGTTTTGGGTGACTTTTAAGTCACTTCAAGATGTATGTTAATTGTGCACGTTAAAATTCTTTGATGCGTAAGTGAGTTCATCAATAGATTTATCACAAGAGTTTTCATGAATTCTTGTACATTGGAAATTGTTACTTGCGATCAACAGTCATTGTTTATCCACGACACATCTCGAGTTGGGTCATGTATGTATTGATGGTAGAAAAAGCAAATATTTAGACATTATTAAATTCCTCAATTTCTTTTACTTTTAATGTAAAACCTTTAACATGAATAGTTGGATGGAGAGAAATTTATACAAACCTCCTATTCATCTCAACTTTTTTATTATAGGGTTTTACGTTTTTGTCATTCACCCTCGTTTATAGCAGAAATACTATGGTACCCTAATGGGCACCATAAGCCATGCCACATTATGATGTGGCTTAGTGATGTGGCTTTATTAATTATATCTCTCAATTCCAACATGTCAATTTTTGTTTTTTTTATTTTTTATTTTTTTAAAAAAAAATCCCCAACTATCAACACAGAAGCTACGACATTCCAATCCCCAAATCACATTTCTAGGGCTTTGCAGAAAGGGGAGAATCAATTTCGTTGCAGCCCATAAACCATCGTATTCAGTCCCTCTCACCTCCAAACAAGCTGATCAGATAACGATTATCTCAAAATCCTGGCACAAGCCTGTTTAACTCGCCCATACCTGGACTCGGACTTCGCGAATCGCCATCGCCTCCTATTCCTCCCTCGGTGTCGCGGGACGGGAAAACAATTGGGGAGGTCGCGGTGAGGGGGAGCGGGGTCATGAAGGGTACCTGAAGGACGAGGGTGCCACGCGGGCGGCCTTCGGATGAGGGGCGGGTGGCTACACACAGGGGACGTGGGGCTGGTGGGCTCGCCGCCTCTGGTTTTTCGGGTGGATCCCCACAACCTGTCATTATTTGATGGGGTATTTGATTTCGGGCTCGGGTTGTATCTGATTGGTCCCTTTACCCATGTTGGTATGGTGAGGAGTGGTGGGGTTTGCTTGGTGACTGTAAATGAGTGTGGAGGGATGAAGTGAAGGAGATTGTGGGATTGTTTAAGAAAATCAAGGTTTGTTAGATGTGAGAAATTTGAGAAGAACATTGATTGTTATGAAAGCTTGAAAAGATCAACTTTTTTTTTTCTTTTCTTCTTCTTTTGGCTTTACCCTTCTCGTTGTTGATACNAAAAATGTATGGGATGAAGTTGAGAGGTGTATGATGTAGATTTTTGTATTTGCTTGGGTTTCGTTGTAAATTTCCTTATATTTGTACAAGATTAGTGATATGAATTGCAATGGTATTTTTTTCGAGCATCTTCTTGATTTTCTGCTTGGTGAGTTGCTGCATGACTGTAGAGGAAATAGGAATCACAAGAATACTATGCACCATCACCAGGGTTGTACACAACAAATCATTCAATCTGTAAAATAATATGTAAATTAGAGAGAATATGAGCCAGTTGTATGTTAAGAAAATGGTTATTTCATTGTATCTTAAATATTCTTTTTAAATTTTGTTTTGCTGAAATTTGAAGCTTTTGTGAATTTACCATTGTAATAATGTTTTGCCATTGGGAGTAGAGAATCCTTGTAAATTTTAATATTTCATTGGTCACATTATATCAATTTTAACATGATGATTATAAAACCACATCATAGTTAGTTATAAGGGATCAATTGCTTTAATACTTCTTTTTCTGTTTGCCATTGTAAAGTTACAAGGCAATGGTCTAACTATTTTTGATATACCAGATTTAATGTTTGATCCCTATACCTGTCTAGCTACCAATATCACAACCTGTGTAAATTTTTGCAATTTGTACTGACAGTTCTTACAAAATAAGATCATATTATATTTTTTCTTTAACTCAAAATCTAGAAACTGAAAATGAGACTACCTGAAGATGCATTACAAATTAGTGAAAATCTAAAACAGATACAAAAATTCAAAACCCCTCTCCAACTCATTCAGCTTGTAGAAACTCTTCACATAGTTGAATTATTAACTTTTATCAATCTCAATTCTCAAATAAAGCAACAAGTTAACCAAACACAAGCATATGTATACTGCTAGCTTGCATTTCAGATAAAAGCTTTTAACAAATTTCGATATAACCCGAAACAATGATCAACATATTATCATAGAACAAAAAAAGCCTTTTTCAACAAAAATCCAGCAGTCAATATCTGAAAAATAAATACTGCGATTTATATTGTTCACAAAGATAGAACTATAAGTTAAAACTCAATTAACGCCAAATGCTCGTATAATCATATCCCTCATCCACATTGTCGATCATATCTCGAACCGCCATTTGTTGACTGTCCTCGACTATAATATTATTTGATAAAGGTGACGGGCGATACGGCTCAACTTCATCAGCAGTTCTACAAGATTAACAAAAGACGATACAAGAATAAAAATTAAAAATAAATTTCTTTTAAAGGAATGAGAATATTACATTACCTGTCTTTGCCTTTGCCTTTAATTTCAGGACATGTACGGGCGTTATGACCAACTTTGCCACAATTGCGACAATGTTTGCCTCCACTTTTAATTGCCTTATCTCGCATACTTAGTAATCGCTTGCGGTCATAGACTACACGATTAGTTATTGGATCACTTACAAAACCCTCACCTTTCTGCTCTTTTCCCGAGAATGACTCTTGTGTATCAATGTGGGTCACAACTTCATTCTCTTTTAACTTTTTTTCTACTTCTTCAAACATTTGATGCAACATTATAGTAGATTTCTCGGTCAAAGCAGCCTTTTCGATCAGCCATTTCCACTTCTCAGACAACTCGGCTACGCACTAAATATCCTCGTGCTTGGATGAGTGGAGAAGTCACCGTTTAAAAAGAAACTGGTGATCCTACCTTTTGTGTCCAACGAGACAAAATATATTCTTCGGGCAACAACTTGATTTGCATAACCTGTATAAAAAAGCAACATAAAATAAAATGAGATGCATATAAAATTGTGTTTTTAAATTAGTACATACAATAAATTGACAAAAAAGATTACCTGCATCATATATAGCATGTGCCTGCATGGAATCCCCATATCATTGAATTTCCGATAACTACATGAAAGAAAGTTTGTGGAAACATTTTGTGCCACCCGATAAGTTTTATCCTTCAAATTCGATCCACTAAATGGGAACACTTCATGAACACAAACTACATCATTTTTTTCAACGAGATTACTGATGTACTCTGGCAAAACCTTCAATTGATTTTGAAACTTTTTAAATATTGTCCTCATATACCTTGTCGACAACTGACGCTCCATGGGTTGTGTAGATTCAACGACGGTTTCTCATTTTTGTCGGCATGGTATAGCAATAAAGTTTTATGCCTTAGACTCGAAATTGCATTCCTAAACCGCGTAAACACGTCATTGAGTGAACAGTCATGACTCAAATATTTCTTAAAAAAGGAGTGATTGCTTTCAGCACGTTGTGAAGACGACATTCCTGCTAAGAAAATATTTTTCAAATATGCAGGGATCTACATTGCCCGAATAGTGTACATATCGTTCACCCATTTATTTTGACTCAAAGAGGTAGTACTCATCAACTCCGATCATCGAGACTCAAACTCCTCAAGATCATCTGAGTCCATGATAACATGCACCAATTTGGTTTTGTCATCTCCATGCATGGCGATATTTATTTTTTCCGGAAACTTGGAAAGTATGTGCCACAAGCAAAGTCTATGCACAGTGTCTGGAAATACCTCATGAACTGCCACCGCAATAGCCGCATCTTGGTCAGTTATAAACATCCCCGGTTGACGTTTTTCTGGCATCGAATTGAGAAACTAAGAAAATAACCAAGAAAATGATTTGGCTCGCTGATTACTCAAAAGACCACAACCAAAAACTATAGTCTGGTTATGATTATTCACTCCAACAAAGGGGCAAAAAAATATTCCATATTTGTTGGTGCCAAATGTCGAGTCAAATACCACCACCTATGAAAAACAAGCAAAAGAATTTCTTGCATGCTCATCACACTAGTAACAACGATCAAGTGTATTACCAGACTCATGAGTTTCATAAGCAAAATAGAAAGAGTCACATATTGTCTTCTCCCGTCTCAAAGTGGCCAATTAACGTTTCAGCATCATGTCCAGTGACCACATTTTGTACTTTTGAAGCGTTGTTGTACAAGTCTTTTTCTAGACAGCCTATTTTTTCAGGACCCCAGCATCACTTTCAAGTACCCTTCGGAGATCAGATGTTCTCAAATTGGCATTTCTAAACTCGACAGCAAGGGACCTTATTGCAGGTGAGACATCCCTATGGACTCTTAAAGCGTGCACCTTGCTTGGACTGGTAAGAGGATGATTGTGTTTCTCATTAAATTTTAAAACTCTCCAAAGTTGTTCATCTTTTTTCCAGCTTACAATCATCCTAGCCAGACACTTACATCTAACATCTCCTCTTTCCCGTTCTCCAGTTCGTTAAACAACATGCTTAACTTTTTCTTGGTATCTCATATTCTTCGTCCCTTCCTTATAGCAGACGAACATTTTCCATATGACTTCTTGCTTGTGGTTTTTTCTGTCATTTTTTCTCTGACGCTAAAACCACTTTCTTTGGAATAAGCAATATAGAAGTCTTTAACTTCATCCAATGTTCGGAAACTTTGATTTTCATGAGGAATTGATGCTAATGCAACCTGGGGAATGTAATCATTACAGGCTTCGCATCCATCTGAGATTAAATATGAAAGATCAAGTCTTTACAAATTATTCCAAGTTATTAAATTGATTAATATATAATCATGACTTACCAGCTAAACTCGTGTTAATTTGATCATCAAATGACCGGCTAGTATCTTCATCGTTTACATCTCCAGTTTTGGAGTGCGCCACAAACTTTTGGATCGACATTAAGCAAGCTGATTGCAAGAGAAAAAAAAATAACAATAATAATAAATTAGATGAACTAAAAAAGAATATCAACAAAGCCAGCCTAGCATCCTATTTCATTATTTTGTCTGCTCTCCATTAAGCTCCACCAAGCACATCATTATTATACCAAAATGATGCCTCAATCTTTCTTAAAAAGTTATTGTTCAGACTGTACAGCCTCTTTTTTATGCAGTCACAACAAGAGACATCACAACAATGTGCATATCCAAAATCTATCGTTTTTAAAAATCATGTCATTAAGTTAATAAAAAACCAAAAGGTTCAATCTTACAACCTGTGCCAATATCACACTAATAATAATAATAATAATAATAATAATAATAATAATAATAATAATATGACCCAACTTTCAGTCTCGCCAGGGGAAGAATTAGCTACAGTTAACTCTAAATAATGTTCTTTCACTCATTCCATCAAGCCTGGCACTATATGAAAAATATTCAACGAGTAGGTATTTCATATCAAATTAAACTAGTACGTAACCCGTGCGATGCACGGGACGTAAAATTTGGAAGAATAATATAATCTCACGTGCATTAGGATCGAAATTGAAATCATTAAAATACATAGGAACATTGTTGAATCATAAAAAGTTCGGTAACAATCATATATTATTAAAAACCTCCTTATACACAACATTATGCGTTTGATTATTTGGCAATTCCTCATTATCACAAACTAATATTTTCAAAAGAGACAAATCCTAAAAATCAAACTAATATTTTTGGTGAACAAACTAATATTTTAGGATTTCTAGGATTTGTCTCTTTTTGGTGAACAAACTAATATTTTAGGATTGGTTATCTGAATAAAGCTACCTGTTTTTGGTGTTCTTTTCATTCATTTTCATACAAACAATCCGGTGACTTGTATAATGAAATCTAAATCTTAAGCCGAAATATTTAAAAAAAGAGTTTTTAAAAATTGAAAAGTCAAGGCAATCAGTTCAAATTAATTAAAGCTCAAAGAATATCCGCTCTTTGAACTAAAGACGTGTGCTATCATTAACCAAATATCCGGTTATTGATATAGAGTGATTACTAAAAAATAGAACGCGATAAGGACGTTTCATGGAAATATCAATGGGATAAGATCATAATAGATCGCTATACATTTTAAAGCTCAGATGGAATGATTTATGATAATTATGTCGTAATTAATGAATTAATTAGATGTGTGAAAAGGATATAATTAATGAGAAGTGTGAAAAGAATAAAAACTTACCAGTTTTGGAAAATATTTAATGCAAATCCGACATTGACCATAATTTGACCTACTATTTTGAATAAATGTTAATTCTTATTATATAAGTATAGATTCATTTTTAACCTTCCAAGTTCTTGCTTATCGATATCTAACAGAGCATAACACACAATATTTCTTGCTTTCAATTTTTTCTCAAGCATATATATTTATTTATTTATTTTTTGTATTGCATGATTACTGATATATGAGCATTTTTTATGAAATAATCAAGCCTCCTTTTTAATCTTTATATCCATGTGCATCTTTGTATATACTCACCTGGAGAGTGCAGACTGCCCGTCGGTCGTCTGCGGAGTAGGCTCTGATCGTGAAGGTCAAAAGAAAGTTGCGAAAGCTAGAGGTTTTCACGGTCGAAGCCTCGATTTTATGAGAGCCTTTGATTCTCAGGATTTCTAATTTATTTCTTTCATAATTATTGTTTTATTCTTAAGGAAATATTAGTTATGGAACAGGGAACAATCTTAAGTACGTAGGATTGTTTAATTGTTTTGTTATGGAAAATCTTATTTAAAGCCAGTGCCATGTTGGAAATTTGGAATATGATAATAATGATAAATAAAGCCGCATAATCAGCCACATCACGTTGTGGTATTGTCATACGGCGCCCCATTGGGCGCCGTAGAATTCCTGGAGGTTATTAGTGATAAAATTTTGTCCTCATTATTATTTTCATGCAGTACGTACTTGCTTCTTCTTGGTGATTCTTGTTTGCTTAATATGGCTGTCAGATTTTTGTTGTGCTGAAGTTGGCGTATACAAGTTGCTCCTTCCTCGAAACAATTCCTCACTAACTCACCAATTTGATGTAATATAAAAGTAGAAAATATGTCAATGGAAAACATAAGTAGTGAAAAAATGTGATCTGGAAAAGATGAATAATAAAATAAAATTGTTGTGACGTGGAAAGATGATTGATTTATATTATTTAATTGTATTGATAATATTGGTAAGAGTCAGATTAAATTAAATTTGAGTTGGATTTTAAATTAAATAATAAAAAAAATTATCCAATCAGAAAAAATCAGTTTTATGTTTTAACTTGCAGCCAATTGAACCCTTGATATTTGACATCAAACTCCCCTAGTTCAACTTATCACTTTGCCAACCATCTGAAAACTTGGGACAGGCTTAAAATTTGCTTCAGAGATTCATTGTTTAACACTATTATCCTATGTGATTGAACGTAAGGTCTCAATTTTTCTACCAACTCAACAAGGGATAACACCGGCCTTTCATTGTAGCTTTTTCAGACAAGCTAATTAATTTATACACTGCGGTATGTTGATCATTGTTTTTGACAAGTTGAAGAAGTGGGGGAGATACTATATTGGAATAATATCTCAGCAGCATACAGTGCAGAATCACCCAGCAACCTTCATCTAGTAAGCAGCAAGTTAGGACCTCAAATTTCATTAAGCAATAAAAATGGTTCAACGTCATCATATTGGCCACTACACTTGCATTGTCAATCATGGATTTGGGACTTAATGATTGCAACAGCTAAAAACACTGCAAGCGAGTGATTTACACTTAAACTGACATCTAGGCCACACAAAAAAAAAAAAAAAATTTACTTAATAAGGTATCATGTACTAATACTAAGCTCTACCACAACTCCATAAAGCATCTGCCCCTGCGACTATACCATCAGCAACTATACCATCAGAGAACTACTATCACAAGATTGTTTTTGAATCACTTACAATGGATAATTTTTTCTTCATCTCATAATCACCACGTTGGGATTGTGCTATTCAACAAGTTCAGTTTTCAGAAAAATACAGCACTGGATCCATTTAGTAAGCAAGAACTAATTTGGACAAGTCAACACAAACTTGTGAACTTAGTAAGCAACAACTGATTTGGAGTAAAGGATCTGGTTCTGAGGAGATAATTTGAGAGGACTTTTATCTTTAGATATGTATTACAAATTCCACAACTTAAAATAGGCTTAAATTAGGAGCTTGAGGATGTGAGTGAAATCCAATACAATATGATCATATATTCAAACACAGTCAACGGATTTGTTCTTACAAGTTCATATCCACGAATCCAAATGGAGCAAGAGATACCCAACAATCTTTTGTAAAATTTCAGTTGCTAGAATCCAAATTATCATTTTCAAAACTAGATTTCACGTAAAAATGTCAAAACACTCATCAATCATCATCATGATCAAGCTGTGTAATTACAAAGCATACAACTTGAAAACATGAGGCATGAAAATACTCTGCAGTTATATTTCTCATCAACTTACACGACAATAAGACTTCAATAAACGATCAGGCAGCAAATTTAGGAGCTTCCCTGTGCTTGATAATCTTGTTCTGCAGTTCATCTTTCTTAGCTCCAATGACCCTCTCAACTACTTTCCCTCGCTTTAGTAACACAAATGTTGGCATGGCCTGAACTTCAAACTCACTCGCCACATCCTAAAAACCATAAATTTCACAACCCATTATGTAAATATTCATCATCACCAACAATCGTTCATTCATACGGAGAAGAAGAAAACGTACAGAGAGTTCGTCAACGTCGATTTTGACAAAGTCAACATCAGTGTACTTAGCGGACAAGTCATTTTGACAAAGTCATCATCACCAACAATCGTTCATTCTTTGCGGTGGATTTTTACGAAGTCTTTTTTTTTTCCAAACTATAAATATATTAATCTCTCTTATTCTTATAAGAAAAAATGAGAGATCTGTGTGTGTGCTTGACACGTGGCCTTTTATTGGAACTAGTAAAGTGCACGTACGATGCACGTGGTATCGAATGATTTTTGCTGAGTAAGTTTGTAAAATAAATTAATTTATTTATTAAACATATCATTGCAGGAATGAAATAAAATATAGAACAAATGAATTCATATGTGGATTTTTTTATTTATAATGAGCGTAATGATGTCCTAATAAAAGAGTGAAATAACGTTTTACAACCCCCAATAAAAATATATAAAAAACAAATCCTTAATACAAAAACCATTCTCACGCTTGGTTCACCTGTCCAACCGATTGTAGACTGGTTCAAATGGTTTTTGACCGATTGTCACGCTGGGCGGTTTGATGCAGCAAACAGGACTGGAAGAAAGGTCGGTTTTCGGTCTAACCGGTTGAACCGACTGGTCTGGTCTGATTTTCAGAACTATGGATATACTAGAACCAAATAAATTTTGGATCAACCCATTGAAATTAAACATGAAATCAAGGGGTATGAATAGACTAGTCAAAATGGGAAATGGTTAACGAACTGGCCCGCCCCGCCGAAATAGTGGGTCGGGCTGAGATATTAGAGGCCCGCTAGAAAGCTGATGTAGGAAAATCGTATGAGTGGAAAAGATAAATGATAATTCAATCTCAAAACACGATAAAACCAAACAATTTCGTATTCAATATCAACCATCTGATAACAAAGACGATTGAGTCTTTAAATAAGACTCCTAAACTCTAAACCTAACTTGTTCACCAAACTATTCAATATTAATAATAATAATAAATGCTAATAATAAAAAAAATAATACTAGTCTATACCATTCTCTTCCGGTTCAGAAGGCTTCGCCCTCGAAGCTTAACCGAACCCGTGGCCGGCGTGTGGAGGAAAACCCATGGTAATAATCCCCCGTCGTTTCCCTCTGTTGAATATGAAGGTTGAATGTTGCCCACCCGTACAACGCTCCCATCCAAAATTGTCTTGGGCCTTGAACATGGTTCCTTTGCAAACAAAGCCTTATAAAACTGTGGGCATCGGCCTCAGATCCAGCAAAATAGAAGTGCATCAACCCGACCCTGAACTCTTTGGGAGCACTCAATAAGAGTTCGTTCAACCAAATGGCAGCCTCCTGGTCACAATCATCCACTAAACCCGGGACCTTGACAAAGGCCAGGCAACCAAGCGGTGTCACTACAATATTCAAGGATTGGAGACGAGTCACAATTTTTTTAATTACAGGAAAAGCAGCATCAATTGGTGAGCAGTAAAGAATTTAATCAAAGGGGACCCATTTTTCTGTCCTATCCACTATCACACTCCGTAAGAGACAAAACTCGTACTAAAGTTTGCATTCATTACCAAGTTAAATTCATTTTTTAGATTGTACCAAAAAGAAAATTCATTTTTTAGAATATTCGAAACTCTTTTTAGAGTCACTTTGGGGCAGTACCCCCATGGAATTCCAAGTTTAGTGTACATGTCAGCTAGAACCATTTCCTTCTCTTTATTAATTCTAAGAGGACCGTAGTCCACCCCTTCATCCGGCCCTGTAGGCAACAAGATCCCTGTAACATATCAATTTTTCCAATACACCCCCCATATCATCTTCCAAAATTCTGCAGAAATCGTTATTCTCCATCCTCCATTATTCAATTGTCACCGCCAGCCCAAAAATTGAAGGATATCTTGTCAATCGACCAGATCCACATCTCAGACCGCCCGGCGTCCGACGAGTATGGTGACGGTTATTACTGTCGGTTGCTGATCTGCAGATCTAGTTTCCGGCTTACTCGGTGGATGTCTCCGATACTACCGCGACCATCTCGATGGAGTTCGACAGATCGCAGAATGATTACGCGGCCCGTAAGTGGTGGCGTTCTGCCTAGTTGCAGGTTGACGGGGTTGTGGTAGCGGTGGCGACTCTGTTGGAGGTTGATTGTGGCGTTGGTTGCAAGGCGGTGGCGACACGCTCGACGGAGCTGGTGACGGGGACTGGCTATGCCGATAGCGACGTTCTTGTCAAGGCTGGTGGCGTCGACCGTCTGTGCCGGCGGTGGGGGTGGTTGGAGGAAGGTTTGGGGATCGCCGCCGTTTCCAGCGACCGGGAGGGTGGAGGCAGGGGGGCTTCTTGTTGAAGGAGAAAATGGACCTGATGATGGCGGAAGTCATAGCGGAGACGGAGGAGGGCAGGCGGCAGAGGTGGAGGATGGCCGGCGATAGAGAGAGAGAGTGTGTGCGCGGTGTGTGCGTGAGTTGGAGAATTGAGGTGTGTTTTGTGTGTGAGTGTGTGAGAGAGGGATATATTAAGGTTTGGTGGTTGGGACCCACTGAGTTGATTTTTTGTAATGACTTAATTAGTCTTAATGATAAGAAATGACTATATTACTATTAATGACTTTGACTTCAATTGCTTATTTTTTACTCCATCATGATCATTGATTTTATGTATCTAATGTTTCAGAATCATTCTTATTTCTTTCACTATCTAGCATTCTCGTATGAACCTAACCCTATATATATATAATTGTTGTCATCTAATGTTCCAGAATCATTCTTATTTCTTTCACTATCTAGCATTCTCATATGAACCTAACCCCATATATATATAATTGTTGTCAAAGCATTTGTGATAATTTCTTTCGTTTTTACGCTCTTTGATATTTATATTTTTTATTTATTTACTACATATTAGCTACTACTAACTAATCATAAGCACTTTAAATAATAATCTATTGTAAACTTTTTTTTCAAACCATTTATTTAAAATATTATTTCTTTTTTTTTTCTAACTCATTAATCAAGTTTTTATATTAAAATAAGTTAATTATGTTTTCTATGACATAACCGATGTTGACGGGCGTTTTCGGTCAACGGTTAAAGAAGCAAGATGAGAAATATGAAATAGGAAAAAAGGGAGAAAAATACGGTTTAATTATGATTTTATTAGTCGATCACGAGGTCGGCCTCTCGTACGAGGTCAGCACTTGCAATATCCTTACAAATTCTTACAGAGGTTTTACACGAGTCTAGAGAGAGAAAGTAGAGAGAGAGCCTGAAAGTTGGAGATTCAACAACCCAGAAATAAATGAGGTGGGCTGCTATTTATAGTGGCCTTAAATGTGGCACTGTTCAGGTACTGTTCACCGGCCTTGTCGTACAGTACTCTGGTTGAGCAGTTCGACGTCTTTCTGACAGGCATTAAATGTGATTTGAGGTTTTCCTCATCATTGCCTGGCAGGCATTTAATGCACACATGAAGGTCATTTAATGCTGGCAGGCTTTATGTCTTGGCTAGCAGATGTAGACCTGCAGGCTATGGCACCCTGTCCAATCACCAATGATTGCTCTCTAAGTGACATTATTATATTATTATCGGACTCGGCCTCGGCCTCGGCCTCCGTCTCTGGGGGGACCGTCCTGGAACCTCAGACCGGCTCCCGATTCCGTCTTGTTCTTCCAGCCACCGGGGAGCCTTTCTCCAGTCCGTCACCCACCGGGTCGCCTCCGGTACTTGGATGTCGCAAACGCTGGGCTCGTGGATGAACCCGCGGGGGTGTCAGGGTCAATCAAAACCGGAATTCAGCTCGGCACTTGTGAGCTGGTGGGAGAGCCGGTTCGGGTTTGCGAGCCGGTTCGGCTTTTGGGAGTTGCCGCATGTCCGGTTTCCTTTTGAGGTGAACTCGGATGTCAACATACAGGCCCCCGAGCTTGGAGGGGGTGCCTTCGGTATCTCCTGTGAGGTCGTCGTTTTCGAATGCGTCCGAGTTCACTTATTTTGGTCGTCGCTCGGCGACGTGTGAGTCCGGTATGTGAGCTTAACTTGGCGAAGTTATTTCGTTTGTCATTGTGCGCGTCTCCCTCGGATTTGAAGCAACGGGCCATTTAATGCGTCGTGCCCATTACGCTTCCTGTCAGAGATGAAAAGTTGCGCCGCGTCAGTGACTTTCCACGTGGCGTCGCGCGATTCGCCCGTGTCAAACGGCGTGTCGCTTCTCCGAGCGTCGGTTTTTGTTGGGTGCGTGAGGACACGACATCGCGTTTGAGCCATCGGATTAAGTTTCCCTCGTCCGTCAGATTGCGTCTTTAGTTTTTGAAATTCAAAAGCCACGCCACGTGTCAATCTGCAGTTGGTCAGAGACGCGTATAAAGAGGCTCCATCGTCTTCCTCGAGAGGCTTTTACAGTTTCTGAAATCCTTCGAGCGACCGAGCTTCCGAGTTTCCGAGCAAGAATCCAAGGCAGTTTTCGAGATTTTTCGAGCTTTCCAGCGACCTCCACACCGGTAATTCCTTTTTTTTTTCCAACATCTTTCCTCTTATTTTCCAATAATGTCAAACTCTTCCGACTTCGCGGTGAATATTCCCGTCGGGGATGAGCGGTACACGGCAGAGGAGACTGGAGAACTGGTGGTATATTCCTCACCGGTGGCGGAGACGCCACAACCGCTCAGGGTCACGCCGATCTCAGTCGTCCGCGTGACTCCAGTGGCGGCGGCGACAGGCCCGCAGCAAGAGGGCCGTTCTGACTTCCCCACAGTCGAAATTATCGACCTCGGCTCCGAGCAGTCCGACGTCGAGGGGGTCGAGAAGGAGACCGGCACCGTTTCCCCTGAGGACTCCAACGTCGATGTCGATCTTGTCGATGAGACACTTCAGGGCGATACCCGTGGGCGAGAGCGGGTCCCCATGGGTCTGGAGAACCTCAAGATCGACGCTGCGGTCGAGGCCGCGACCACGGAACCCCCCGGTTGTTGGCGCCGCCCTTCCCATGTTTGGGCGACGTCGTCGACGACGAAAGCCTGGTCGACCGTGTCAATTCTGGATGACGTCGACCTGGCACTGTTGAGGGGCAAGGCGTGCTTTGGATCCGGGGTGAGAGTGTTTGCCCCTATGCCGGCGAGCACATTCCGCCGTCGGGCTGCATTGGAGTGCACCGGGCGAGCGTTTTACTCGGCCTCCGGTTCCCGTTGCCGGTAGCCCTAAATGATACATCCTCAGTGACCTCGACATTGGCATCAGCCAACTCGTCCCAACGATTTTTGCTCGGCTAGTCAGCCTCATCGTCCTGTTCCGCCAGCAGGGCTGGGCTGACCCGACTAGCGACGACGTGAGAGCTCTGTTTGTCTTCAAAAAGTCCGGAGAGACCGGAAACTACTACAGCTCGGCGTCCCCGGGTATCGACAAATCCTTGATCTACAAGGTCCCTGAATCGCTGCATGGTTATATGCCGGAGTGGTTTTGGGTCGGCAGCGAGTGGAGGACCCCAGACACAGCCCCGCGCCCGTCTACTCAGTTCATTTCCGATAAATGTGAGTGGCATGTCTTATTTGTTTCTTTCTCTCTAATTATATATTTTTCTGTGCTAACAGGTCGGTATTTGCCTTTCAGTCCATAACCCGCGCGTTGACTTGAGCGACGAGCTGGTCGGGAAGGTCAAGGCTTTGTTAAGGCTTGCGGACGGGAAGAGGTATTACAAAGACCTGGTTGCCGAGGAAAGTTTGGTCCTGCACGGTCTTTGCCCCGAATACAATAGCAAGTCCTTCGAACCCGGTAATGCCCCGTTTCTTGCGTTACTTCGGATTTTTCCTTTTACTTTGTTTTATCATCCTCTCTTGACCTGTGTGTGTGGTCACCTCGGGTCCTTACTGTTGGGTTCGCTAGTACCGTACGGGCTTTAAGCAGCGGAATTTAAAATTTTTCAAAGTAAGTATTTATCGTATAAATACAACACCCGTACATACTAATTGCGAATTAACTGATCGTCATCTTTAAAACATGCATCATATACAAATTTTGATTTGTTATATAAAAGTAAATACCAGTACAAATATTTACCGATTTGTCTTGAACTCCTTCACAAACGATGAACTTGAGGAAATCGGTTCCCGGTTTGATAACTTCAACGGATTGAGGTTACTCGCTTGAGGAATCCAAGTGTCTTCCCTCTAACAGTATCCACCCTATGAATCCCGGTTCCGACGACCTTCTTTCGCTAGTAGGAATGACTCGGTTTTCTCGTATAGGAATTTATATGGATTTAATTTAGGAAACTCTCAAGAACTTTTCTTGTTATTGTGAAGAACTTTTCTTCTAACTCTTGAATTTTAAGAACACTTTCTTGAAAATCAAATTAGCAATTTATGTAAACCATTTACATCTATTTATACTAAACATTTTAGCATAAAATAATCAATATTTAGTAATATTTAAATAAAATCTGATTTTATTTAAATACAATTACTAACTATTGACTTTATATATATTAAACAATGTGAGGTGGTTCATAACCACCATTAACCACCATTTATTATATTCATAATTATTATTTTAATCCTTAAATTTAAAGATAAAAATAATAATAGAATAATAAATCTTGAGAATCTATTCCAAAACTTTATTATTATATTCATTTCCCAATTTTCATCCATATTATAATAATCATATTATTATTATTTTGGATTTGAAATTTAAAATCCTATTTTAAAATTCAACTTTATTAATTTAGTAATTACCTTAATTACTAAAGTAATATCCAAAATGTAATTAATCAATCTTATTGATTAATATATTCCTTTAATTAACATCTAATCAAATTAGATATTTATCAATTAATTCTATCCATTAGAAATACAATCTTTACCTTTGTTCATAATTAGTGTGACCTTTTAGGTTCACCTTAATACTAGTACTGGGTTTATAACACTTTGTAATTTGAGTTAAATCTTATTAACTCTTATTCATGAATTAACCCTTTAATTCATGAACCTACATATCATGGGAACACCTAGCAAGTAGCATGAATGTAGTATTAAGTGAATAGCGAATAAACCTATTCCGATTACAACTCCGTACATGTAAAATCCTTTCGACATCTAATTTCCCGATTAAGTCTTGGGTATGATTTTGTCGAAACCCAAATTGACTTAATAACTATGATTCTATTCAAGTTTATTAACCCGGTTATGAATCACTATTCATCTCTGCCTTGGCCAAGGACTTTGGATTAATAACTATGAAACACATAGGAAATTCACTTATCTTCATAAGTGTCGAATCCTTTATTGGCCACTAACAAACTTCCATACATATTAACATAATACCCAACTTATTCCTTTAAACGATAGTGCTAGCTACCAAAA